>JBCJKH010041318.1:0-13434 GCA_039877255.1 Loriculus beryllinus | reverse complement strand
TTCAGAATTTCTCTTCTGAGTCTGCTGTGACTGGCTCCTTTCACATCACATAGGTAAATGCTAAATGCGAGAGTCCATATGGAACTCCGTAGTCCCTCTGGCATGGTTAAATGCAGGTATCAGTATGCCCTATATATAGTGAGTTTGACTGCTTTTTTTAATAATAAATTGTTAGAAAAAATTAATTGTATTACTAAATATTTAATATCTATCAAAAACAAAAAGAGGAGATGAGACAGAAACCCTAAGCCACATTTAATCCCATTATACACAGTAACAGACTAATGCTAATGCTTTCTTATGAATCCAGACTTCTCTCTCTCCTTCTCCTGCTCTGTTCCAGATCCCAACAACAGGCAGCCTTCATATGCTTCTAATACAGGATAAAAAGCCTTCTTCTTTCACCAGACAGCACTGCTAGGTCCACCACCAGCTTTTCCGCAGGGAAACTCATGCAATCTTTCCTTCTTCACTTCCCTTTCTCAGCAACTTCTGGTAACAGGACAACCCAAATCTCTTTTCATAACCTAAGTCTCATAGGAAAACATCACAAGGGAAAGCACAGCTTGAGCCTCTGGAAAACACAAAAGCAAATCAAATAAAAAAATTGCCTACTTTAGGTCCATCCCGTTTCAGATACCAACCATACAGAGAGATTATTTCAGAAAGTATTCAGCTACCTCAGGTAAACAAAACTCTGCTTCTGTGACTGATGTGAGCTGGATAATCAGACTGTTTATAGCAATGTATTTTACAGGTATCTTTCTCAATAAAACCAAAGTGAATTTAAGTAGCAAACTGTAGATAAGTTGCAGTAAACATTTCCCAAACAGTGACTAAAGCACTTAATTCTCTCATAAAACTTGAAACCCTTCCTTTAAATTCTCTAATTATTAAAATAAGCAAAATTGAATTGATCCAAATTAGATAAACCTGTCTTAAAACTCTTAGAGATTCTAAAACCAGGATAATACTGTAATTACTTCATTGGACACTGTACGATAATTAAGTAGGTATGTACTAGGGTCTAAATATAAGAAGATTTGTGTGAATGTTATTCCTAGTATTTTATCAATTTGTAATCATCAGTGTCGCTACAAAACATGACTTAAATTTCACCATGATCTTGGGTGAAAAACACTAGCTATTCTTAACTGCTTGTTTGCAGAGTTGTGTTGTATGAAAAGCAATTATTATTAATTGAGGTGGTGTGAGTAAGGGAGACAGGGGGAGGAAGGAGTCCCTACAAATGGCTCTCATGTTTGTGCATGGTTTGTTTATCTTCTCTCTCATGCCCACTTTGAGCTGTGGAGTTGGGGGGGAGCTGGCAGCTGGCAGCTCATCATTACAGACACACACTGTCCCATCTGCACTGCTTATGGTGGTGAGGTCGCATGGGGTTTTACCCAAACAGGGTCTCAGGGGTACAATAGCATACCTCTTGATTTGGCTGTGAAGTTATACATATTATTAATAGACAAGATAAGAGGCTGGGGCTCTATTCATCCACTTTAGTGCTAATTATTCAGTTTGATCTGAGCCGATTATGATACTGATAGATAACGACACCACATTTATAGCTATAGCAAGCAGTGGCCAAGAGCTTTGGCTCATGTTGCCGTTTGGTTTATCTGATAGGAAGGGAGGAGAAAAAAAGAAGCTGCTCTGGTTGATTAGCAATGTGTTGCATGGGACCATTTATAATGAAGCATATCATTTAAATTTTCCTTTACAAATGAGTCCAACTCTCTTTGCAGGCTGCAGGCTCTGTTAATTGTCACAAACATTGCTTTTTTTTTTTTAAACATTATTAGCTCTTTGGCAGGATCTCCATTGTTGACTAAAATCTTGGCATGATCAGGGCTTGCTGAATAATTTAGGTTGTTGGCAGCTGGAGTAAGAGAACACACACATCTAGTCAGGCAGACGTGCTGCTTGAGCTCTTTATATAATAGCATTGTATACAAAGCAGAGTATAGTCAGCAGTGACTTCTGTGTCTGTTTATAGGTAAACACTGATGTTAGTTTTACAGAAAAAAAAAAGAAGAGGGATACTTCAAACTGTATATAATATGTGAGACAGATGCACTGCTGATTGTTCTGATGACTCCCTTAATCTCAGACTGTCACAGAATATGGTTACCGCAGATTCTGAGGAGCAGCACTTCAAGTATGTTTCTGTGCACTTTGGCACTTTGGGTCTTGTGTATAAACACCACTGCACATAATAATGATGCTGTAAGCTTAGCCAGAAAAGAACTCCTCACACTTTCCTTTGTGCAGCAAATGTCTCCCAATTGTACTGTCAGTCACAGAGAAAATGTGCAGCTCGAGAGGTGCCCATTTTGGAATTACATTTGTGTGCTGTATAAAAATCCCACTTTTATTAAAGCAACTGCGACAGAAGTAAAATACATAAAACCTGCTGCGTGCATGTGGCTGCAAGGCACCCAAAGCATTAATGATTAGCGCTGGATAGGTTTTGCCAAGAGTTATATCTCCCACAAAAATTCTTCCTATAAATTGTGTGGAAGTGACATCTTTCAATGTGCACTTCTTGTCTCATTCATGTACCTTTATGTACTTCACCATCATTATAGTGACACCTATGAGATGGAGGCTGGACTTGTTCATTCAAAGTTTCAGCAATAGTGAATGAACAGGATAAATCAAAGATAAACAAAACATGAGCACCCAGTACTGAGTGTTTATTATCCTTTTGTTTCATAAGCCCACTTGTGCATTGCCACTCTAATTTTTCGAGTTGCCGATCTCTTCCCAGGCAAATCTTCTCCCTTCCAACCTCCTTACTCCTTAATTCCACTTTAAATCCTTCGAGGCCCTCTGCTTCCCAGGCCTTTTTCTTTCTGCCCTCAAGCCTGTGTCCCTGGAGAGGGAGGACTCCACTAGAAAATGTCTCACGGATTTCTGTGACAGCCACTTGACAGGTATGATAGAACATAATGAGAAATGAATAAAACACTCTTAAAGCAGTCTCAACAGAGAGAGAATAACTCAGTTATTGGCTGAGGGTGAATGGGCTTTCTTCCTCCCCCATGCGCATCCCAGTTCCACAAGCAGTGCTGGAACACAGGGTGACAAAGGTGGCTGCAAGGAGGCAGTGTGCTCACTTGACAATTTTTACGGTTATTAGCCAAAAAAAGACCTAGCATTGTTAAAACTAGAATTTGCCCCGAGTTACGCTGTGACACTTTTACGCTTAACAAGAAGGAATAACAGGGTGAATATTACCTAAACATTATAATGCAAACTCCATTTAGAGATGCACAGACCTACATGTTTCCCAGAACAAGCATCTTATAACTGTCAGAGTGGTCTTCCTGCAAGATGACAACCTTTGCAGACAAACGTGGAAAGCACTTCTGAATTTTACCTAGTGTATGGCATTCCAATTATTATTTACTGTATAGATTTCACAACATAATAATAGCCAGCACAAGTCCATGTATAAATGTATTGTGCAGCTTGGAAGACTACTGATGAACCCATCCATCATCCTAAAGAATCTATTTTATTAGACTGTTATGATTGCATACTTAAAAGATCATAAAGAAATGGCTTCACCAATACATTTTTTTATTTTCTAGAAAACTGCACAGACATCACCATCATTTGTTAAGAGATTTCTAAGAATTTCTTCTGTTCCATTAATTTGGCTTTTGTGCAGGAACTAACTGCTTACATTTGCCACTGGTGTGTTAAGGGGTATAAGAGCAATATCTATGTGCGGGTAGGAGGAAATGTATGTGAAAGGCTCATCCACCTCAATACTAAAGTGAAAACTTTACTCCAGGTATATGGCATGTTCCAATGACTTTAATCTGAATACTGTCCTGACAAAGCTTAACACATGCTAAAGTGTTTTGCTTGATTAAGACCATTTTTAGCAGCTGGTTGTACTTAGCTGTGTTGCAGCATAAGAAGGCGGTGGGCTTGGCAGCTGGTAGACTGTTAGGAACTGATAGCAACTGATAGCAACTGATAGACTGTCTTCACAAACAGTTTAGGGGTCTCCTTTCATGAGAACAAACTGACAAAAATTTCCTTTCATGAATTCAGAATTTTTGTAGGAAAATTTATGGTTTAGATTATATTAAAATTAATAGATGTGAAGTAAGTTCCACACCATCTCTACATTAGTTTCTTCTTGGAATGAATGTTTCTCCAGGTGTTCTTCATCATGAGTTTCATGTACTGAACATTTCTGCATACAGTTATTTTCACCATCACATTTCCCCAGACAAAAAATGTGACAGTATGCCCACAGTTTGACTTTTGTAACACATGAGCCATTCAATCTGCATTCAGAAATATCTGAGTTTTCATTCCTGGAAATATTTGGAAATACTGAGATGCATAAGATTTGGGCTGGATGTTAAAAGATCAGGTCACCAGACAGTGTTGAAAATGTGCCCCACTATATTTTACAATTTAAGATATAACCGTAATATTTTCCGAAACAAATGAATAATAAATACTAATACAATGACAGGAGCTACCATTGGAGCTAGCTGCACAGTAAAGCAATTACGTATTTTTCAAATTCAAAAATTTTACTAGTAAAATTTTGAATATGGTTTTGTGCAAACTCATCTCTAGAGAAATTAAAAGAAAGAAAATCATGGGAAGTCAATGACTGATGCTTGTTTCCGATTTCCTTTTTCCCAGTGAAAAGCATATTTCTTCTAACACAACAGTGGCAGCTCTTATCTGTTTGAGCACAAGAGCCTCTAGAGCATGAGAACCTTTTAATAAGGAAGGCTATTCTTTTGTTATAAATCATTCATTGGGTAAGAAGAGACTCTTACAGGATTAGCAATGTTACTTAGTTTGATGAATCTCGTAATGTTAGTTTTAACAACAGACCCATAAAAAGGTTGCTGCTCATACTTCAACCCAAAGTGTGACAGCTATATACAGGCACACAGCTACAAAATGTCCAGGATGAAGAATTAAAAAGACTGGGGTTGATTAGCATTTACAAGAAACTTAACAACCAAAGGCTCTGTAATCTGTATTGCAGTAACACAATGTTGAGTTGATTTTCTATTTTTTAATGAGTACTCAACTATGATCCTAGTGTCACTGTGACAGAGATGCTTGATGTTGGGCTGGAATAGATTGAAAGCATCATTGACTGTGTTTGCTCTTTCATGTGTGTCTGACACACGAATGGTAAATAGAGTTCCTTAAAATGAACTCTGAGGTGACTGTGAGGCAATAGAGATCACTTACTAGATAGACTTAGATAGACTGAGGTACAAATGAAGGACTTACCTACACTAACTTGAAGAATTTTATTGGCAAAAATACAGACAGGTTGCACAAGTAAATCTATTAGGTTGGGGGTTTCTTTTATTTTGGTGGTTGTTGGGTTTTTTTTCCTAGTGACTATGTAGATTTAGACACTCCAAGATAAACATCCACATTTGGCATTAGCACCAGGTGGCTATATATACATGTTGGTGGGTCAGAGCCCACAAAAAGTGTATTTTCCAATAAATCTTTGACTTGACATCAAAAAGGAGAGATTTTTTTTAATACACTATTTCATACAGAATTGAATGGAAAATTTTCTATCAAGTAAAATACAGTTGTAAGCATAAATGCTTTGAACTGGTCCTTCAGGTTCATTCTGAGCTAAGCAACACAGGTACAAAATAAATATTTCCTTTCATCTGAAATAAATGCCAGACTGCAAATATGGCTGGAAGCTGCACTGCTAATATTTTAATTAATGGGCTGGAAAAAGACATTTGCATGTCCATAACAGACTCCAAGCTGTAGAGAATAAAGGTGGACTTCACTGGAGAATAATATTAAATTTTCTCTTACCTATCAGTCCCTAGGAGTCTGTAGTCCCACTAGGGTCCACAGATATCTAGTCAGCATCATCAGGCAGTCCTAGAGAGCTGTTCAGATCACCAACCAGAAACTCAAGTGAGCTGAACTACTGCTCCAGGTTCTACTGACTACACCGGAGGGATCTCCACTGGCTCTTATGGGAGACTGGACACCTCATGCAAGCTTGGTGTGTATGTCTGTACCTAAACCAAAGGCACTTTGCATGGGGTGAATTGCCTTTTGCAATCTTTCACCCAGTGGTTGACTACTGAAGCCACTGAACTGCAGGGTCTTAAAGCCTTCTCTGCTTCAAGTAAAAGATAGGAACATGAGTGGCCTCCTCAAATGCACCAGTGGTTAATTATAAGACTGGTTTATAAGACGGTTGAAGCAACTGCATAATATACAAATAATTATACAGTTTGAGAGCCTAAGAAAGGGAATAACCTTGCATCCGAGAGATGACCTTCAGAGGTGAATCTTCTCAGGGGTAAGAGGGTACAATGCAAACTGCCATTCTGCAAAGCACATCAGAGTCCCTTCAGGCTTTTATAGACTTGTCTCACAATTACACTAATAACACTTTGGAAGTGCTGAAAAAAAAAGGATGTCAACATGACTGAACTATTTCAACAGAAACTGTTTGCCAAGTTAGTGAATAATTCTGGCAACACTGACGCAGCATTTTAAGTGAACAGAACCGTTCCTTTCTCTTTTTCCAAAATCACACTTTTTTTATTGATGTTTCCTACTCTGCTTTCTACTCCTGCTCTGCCTTCTACCTCTGCTCTTGCACAGTGGCTGTGGCTAAAATCAGTTCTCACTTAGTGTCAAATTTTACCATTTAATTTCAGAGTTTAAAGCAAGGTTGTTTCCAGATCAGTGCTAGACTTGGTGAGGTATTTGGGAAAATTCTTACTCTTCTAAAGCAGTTTGTTCGTCTCCAGACAAATTTTGCAGTCTGCAAATTTTGCTACAGCATGACACAATCATCTTATTCTCTTTAGCTTGTCAAAATTGAATAGTTTTGTAGTGAAAACTTTGATGCTCAAGGCCAGAGTAGCACTTCAGGGAACATCTGTAGGCCTAGCCAACAAGTGGAGTTTCTTGTGCACAGAAATAGTTTAGGGGTCAGTCTTATTTGCATATGAGGTTAAGGGCAGGAGAAGGGGTTGCTACTATTTTACTGTGGTCTGGATTCAGCAGAAACTGAAATATTTAGAAATTTTAAATGAACAGGGAATCACAGGGGTCTGAACAGCATGAAGCGCTGTATGCGTAGTAGCAGTTTTCCAGAAGTGGTAATTAGATCTAGAGCCAGAGCTATGAATGTATAATAGAATTGTGCCTAATAAAAGACACCAGCAATTGCATCCAAACAAAAACAAAACAAACCCAAAAAGACAGAAATATACTCCCTGTATTCATTGTGCTGGAAAGAGTTCAGTATTACAAAGCCGCCTGATCTCGGAGACCAGTCTGATGCAGGAAAAACTGCAAACTGTGCTCTTCATGTCTCGCTAAGGAAAAAAAATAAATAAGGTATTGCCAGCAGTTCAAAGGCAATTTTTGTTTGTTCTTGGGTTGAGGGTTTTTTCCTTATACATCCTTTTATAAAGGACCTTGACACATTTAACTCAGATTAAAGTAAATGCAAGGGTAAGGACTCTGGGTAGCTCATACGCTCAAGAGCTAGTTAAATAAATTCTGATTTTCGTATTCCTCCTCCCTCCCTCCCTTTGAAAATAATTCTTAAATAGACAATCTGGCATGATACAAATTGATATATGATACATGTTACATAGGAAAAAGTCACACTATATCAACGCACACCACACAGTTTAAATAGTTATTTATGTCTCCTATGCATAAGGAAAAGCTCTAGAAACTTTGGTTCACGGTGAAGGTAGAAAACATGCTTTTAAGAAACCAGCTTCCCTCGTGCCTTCCTGCAAACACCACGGACAAAGGGTGAGACAGCAATAGGTCTTGTTCATAAGCAGTATGGTTGATAAACTTTGCTAAAATCTTGGCAAAAACTGGCAGCTCTCCAGTAGAAATTGGTGGTCAGACATTTGGTTTGTGTTGATCTTAGTTGTCACATCATTGCTTTCTCTTTCTCCTTGCCTCCTGTGTTATTAACTCATTGAATCATTGTAGGGTTTGAGTATTCAGAAGCTGACAAAAGATTGTACCAGCAATCTTAGACAGCAGTGTCCTGTACTTATCTGCATACCATCCTTTACCTTCCATAGGTAACTGTAGCTTCAATTTCAAGTTTTCTTACCTATTAAATAGGGGATGACTCTTGGTAAGTCAAAGCATCAGACAAAACATGAAAAATGCATTATTATGGTGTGGATATAAGCTGAAGAATGTATCAAATATTTGGAAAATAACCAGTGCTTTATAAATAAACAAGCATTTGTCAAGAAAGGCAAATCACACCATTAACAATGAGAATGGTCTCACTGACCACCCGGAGAGGAAAGTCTCTCCCTGTGCTTTAGATTCTACTTCCTCTCTTCCTTTTATTCACTAACTCATTTTCTCCACCCCCTTCCTTCCTCTAACCATGACAGTCTTGCTATGTAGGCAGCAGACAGACCTTACTTTAAACAAAAGGCTGCACTGACTCCAACTGAACATGCTGCTTAGATTAACTGGGACAGAAACAAACACAATCCAATCCAGATCCTTTTTCTGTCTTTGAAATGAAGGTCATCTTTCCTCTCTGTTGTTATCCACAAGATACCAGACAGAAGGAGGGAGAACAAAGAAATGAGTGGGAATCAGAGGAGGATACCCCCTTCCCCTTATCTTCCACATGAAATGTTGTAGTCTTGTTACTTTTAAAGCTCTCTCCCTTGTGTGCCTACATGCTCTGGTTCCCTGTTTCTTTACTCAGAATTAAATCACTAGGCAATCTACAGCAGATCCTGATGATGGGTAGTCTTTCAGATGGTCTTGTGCACTGGCTTCAGAGCAGAGCAAACTGCTAGCAGCAAAATGCTTGAATTCCTGGGTTTTGAAGTTTCAAAGTAGCAGATATTAATCATCTGCTAGGAGACTTTCAGCAGAAGGCATACAATTTTCCCAGCAGTATCTTCCTTTTAAAGAAAGTATACGAAGGGTAAAAAAATAATTTCAAAAGATTTTGGATTGAAGGAAATGGCTAGATCCCAACGGATAAAGAACAACAGAATATTAAAAAGTTTTATGAAGGCTGAAAAGCAGGTTACTCTTTAAGTCCTGAAAGATTTTTATTTTATTTTATTTTATTAAAGGGACTAAGTAGCCAGAGTGTTAGAGCTCCCACTCTTGGCTCCCTCTTAAGGTGCAGATGCAGGCTCAGTTTCTCAGAAGCTCCCTGCACTTTTGCCATTTATAGGCATTTCTCCACTAATTCTCATATTTTATGAATCTTGATCTTTTTTTAGTTTTGCTGTAAATCACACCATCATCTGGATAAAGGGGGTTTCAAGATATGAGACTTAAAAGACTACAGGTGGGCATAAATACAAAAAAATATAAGATGTGTGCTATGAACAGCAGAGAGACTCTATTTAAAGGTACTATTGAGCATAATTTTAAGGATGGAGACATTGCTGCTGTTATGGAAATTGATATCTCCTTTGGCAATTCTCATCCTGTTCACACCAACTCACATATATCCCTTAGCTAGATAGATAGATGATGTTGTATAATCCTTTAAACACCTTTCAGTTGATACAAGCACTGCTTTTTGTACAAATCAAAATACTATCTTTGGGGGGGAGAGGTATTTATCTTTACTGCATTCAGTTCACTGAACAAAACTCAAAGAAATATAGCAATTTCCTTCCTTCCTTTGTAGCAGAACACAATACTGGGTAAAGTTAAAACATGGATCTGATTTATTTTCTTCCTCCATGCTACAGCAACTCAGAAGCAACTCTTGAAAGTCCATGGGCAATTACTGATTCAAATCTTTATAACTGTAATCAGATTCTGGACCAGTTAAATTATTCAAAAATTAAACTAGAAACTCTGTGCAAAAATCAGAAAGAGAGCTCTCCACTCTGCAACATCTCTAGCAGAACTAATTAGAGCCAGATTTTCATTTGTTTGTCATAAATCTATTATTTGCTACAAATCTACAGAATTAACTACAGTACATGAAAAACAGTGAGTCTTGTTTGTAGATTGGCTCAAAAAGGTATGTAAAATCTCTCCTGTGTAATTGCTTGGTTTTATCTTGGAACACCAGAAGGCATCAAGCTAATATCCCTGGTTTTATCACAGAAAAATTGCTATATTGTGAGTTTTATCAGCATGGTTTTTGAAGTACCCAGGTGTTATGGCATTTTGCCCAATTAACCCATGATAGTATGAGAGTCAATCCAAAATTCTTCAGGATTTTTTCTCATGTTATTAATATAAAGTGTGTTTGAGTCTTTGGAAAGTTTTCATTGCTCTTTTACTCATTTCTGTGAACAATAATGAAACCAGTTCCCAACACTTATAATGGCAAAACCAAGCTCAGCTTCTGATCTACATTACTGTAAGAGCATTAAGAACATTTCTGTTTGTTAGTCAGTAGGTCATCAACAAAATGCCTGAGTCCAGACCTTCGTGATTTTAAAGGGAAATATTGCTGAAGTGCTATGTAGTCAAATGATCCCATGTTGTGCCTGCGCCAGCTGTAGTCTTTGGCATTCAAGTGAAAAAGAAACTTGAAAGTTCATGGAAAAAAATTGACATGCTCCACAGAAAATAAGTGTCAGGTGAAATCCAGCAAGTCATTGCAGTAAATGTGTCCGGTAAAGGAAAATAAACTGTGAAAAGTTGTTTAAAAGCAGCATTTAAGCTTTCCAAATTCAATATTCATTGAACAAGCAAGTGCACCATTCCATAGAGTGATAAAAAACTTCTGATACTCAGGCACAAGCCTGAGTATCATTGGCCTTTTGCATTTGTATGCATCATGTTTATGATGCTGTCATAAACCTTGGACCTCAATTACTACATGATAACAGGTTTTTATTGCATTACCCTTTCCAGACCTAGCTTGGCTTTGCCTGCACTTAGGCACTGGGACACAGCTGGGAGGTGGTCTGCATAGCCAATTAGAAGATTACTTCTGGAAACATATATTCTTCACCACAGAGGCCTAAAAATGATCTATCAGCTCCAGCTACCTGCTGCTGCCACTTGGGAGAATGGAAAGAGGGAGAGAGAAAATATTTGGCTACATCTCTATAATTGCATAAACAATGCATCATTCACTTGACAAACTATATTAATAGCATCCTAGAGGACATGCTCTGAACACGCAAAATGTTGCAATGCACTTGTATTTTATGGCAAATCTTTTTAAATTTTCAGTTAAAATTATAATAAATATTGATTTTCCATGTACCATTACTGTATCTAGAACACTTCCTGACAGTGCCCATGAAATGTATTAAGTCATTTGCTCTAGATTTTAGGCATCAACTGTATCACACCAAACACAAAGGTTGCTTTTCCAGAATCCTTGTGTGTTGCACCCAGGATTCCTAAGGAAATGCTTAATTTTTCCCTCTGTTGTTCCTTGTTTTTATGAAGCAACTCTGATTTTAAGATTAGCTGTGGAAGAGAAACTGCCAGGGTTCTATCAGCAGAGATTTTGACATGCAAGGATAGAGGGCTCTCCCACAGAAGAAAGGTTTTGGAAGAGAGGAAGCACAAGAAACAGTAAGAGTGTCATCAAATGCATGGCACTTTAGATGGGATTATGGAGACTTTGTCCAGCTAGATGATGCCTGCAAAAGAATTGCATCTCTACTGCCTCTCCTCCCCAGACTTCCAACTGTTAATAAAGCTTACCTCACTTGTAAACCCCTTGGAGATTTAGGGATCATAAGCCGTAAAGCCAAGAGCCCATGTTTTCTGTAGGCATTTAAAGCCCAGTTGGTTCCAATATCATCTAAAATCCTTCTGGCAAGAAGGCATAGGATTTATTAATAATAATGATTATCATATGAGACAAACCAATTCTGAGAGGAATGGAGGGAGAGAATTAGCCCAAATATCACTCAACACCACACCTCCCCCCAGGTTTGAGGAGCTGTGACAGAAATCCCCGAGCTCCCACCTGCCCCCAACATGTTAATTTTGTTCTGTTCCAAGAGTGTCAGAATGAAGCATGAATCCCCAAGTTTCTGTTGTCCCAGGCAGAAAAGGGTGGGGGAACAGTAAATGACAGGGAACTGAGAAGCCCGGAAGTTGAATGAAAGAAAATTGGGTTGCCTGTACCACACCTAGTCATGTTTGGCACAGGCAGCATAGCACATTGGCATGAATCAGCCCAAGGGGCCAGGACACAGTGGTACCGGTGCACATTCATGATCCAGCAGACTCACTGTGACTGATCTCTCAAACAGGCTGGAATAACCATCCATCTCAAGACCACCTGTGTAGCACACACTCTGCAGGCCAGGCTCCTGGGATCTGTACATGTGCTGGAAGCATCATCTCCATGTGGGCAGAGACACTGCTAAAGTTTCCCATCCTGTTTCAAATGGATTGCCAGATGTCCAGAAATCCCTGACAGTTGTCCAAAATCTCCAAACTCCACCCAGACAGAATTGCCAGGTGGAAAAAGTAGAAGTATCCAAGGGAAAAAAAAAAAAAATAAAAATAAGGAGCTGTTTGGAAGGAGAGTAAGAAAGAAGAAACAGAAATGTACAGATGACAAGAGAATGAGAGGAATGGGAAATACAAAGCTTTAGAAAAGAATGAACGCAGTTTGGATAAGAAGTCAAACAGTTTGGCTCTCATCCAAACCTTACATTTAAACATAAAGATGTTCTATCAGTAGCATGAAGGCCCAAATAAAACAGCTCACAAAGTAATGGAAACAGCCAGATAAGAAATCAGTCATCATCCATGTAGGGTTTTATTTGAAAAACATATAGGGGCAGATTTAAACATAAAAATTGCGGATGGTTAATATTAAAGTCAATATTCCTTCCTCCCTTCCTACCTCCCTTCCTCACTTCTTTCCTTCCTTCCTTGCTCCCTCCCTCCTTTCCTTACTTCTTTCCTTCCTTCCTCACTTCCTCTCTCCCTTCCTCACTTCTTTCTTTCCTTCCTTCCTCTCTTCCTTCCTCCCTCCCTCCCTTCCTCCCTCCCTCCTTTCCTTCCTCTCTTTCTCCCTCCCTTACCCACTTCTTTCCTTCCTTCCTCGCTTCCTTCCTCCCTTCCTCCTTCTCTCCTTTTTTCCTTCCTTCCTTCCCTCCTTCCCTCCCTCCCTCCCTTCCTTCCTTCCTCTCTCCCTTCCTTCCTCCCTTCCTTCCTTACTCGCTTCCTCTCTCCCTTCCTTCCTCCCTTCCTTCCTTCCTTGCTTCTTCCCTCCCTTCCTTCCTTCCTCGCTTCCTCCCTCCATTCCTCACTTCTTTCCTTCCTTCCTCCCTTCCTCTCTCCCTCCCTGCCTTCTTCCCTCCCTTCCTTCCTTCCTTCCTTCCTTGCTTCCTTCCTTCCTTCCTTCCTTCCTTCCTTCCTTCCTTCCTTCCTTCCTTCCTTCCTTCCTTCCTTCCTTCCTTC
>JBCJKH010041315.1:0-16313 GCA_039877255.1 Loriculus beryllinus | reverse complement strand
GGTCTCCCCTTCAGGAGCCTTCTCTTCTCCAGGCTGCCCCAGCCCAGCTCTCTCAGCCTGGCTCCAGAGCAGAGCTGTTCCAGCCCTCTGTCTGGATGGGAAAGGGTGACACAAGGATCTCTCTTGGCTCTGGGTGGGTTCATTCAGACTGCTCCCACTTGCAGAGCCTCAGTGCAAACAGGCAGGAGCACCGTTGCCGGCAGCGGTTTGCATCAGGGGGTTTGGAGCAAGCCTCTGCCCTCCCTCGGGTGTGTGGAGTGTGTGACGCAGCGGCCACGCTGTTCACACAGATGTTTGTTACCTTTGGAAGGGGCTCGAGGTAGATGCCCAGCGCCAGCATGGTCACCATCACCACCATGGCCACAAAGAAACTTGCCACCTGTAGCAAAGGAGGAAAGAAATCACATACAGAGACATCAGGCGCTTCCTAACCCCCCCTGGGCTTTTGTCTCCTGCTGCGCCAGCCCATGGCATAACTGCTTTCTGCAGTAAGACAGAGGTGAGGGTTCTGCAGATCCCACAGATAACCCCAGCCCTCCCTCAGGCTGCTCCGTCAGGGAATCCAGGCTGGGATTTACAGCCCTGCATCAGTGACCGATCCAGAGAATCATCCCGGGAATGAAATGGGGCTGGGAGGGAGGAAGCTCTGCTTTAACCCCAGCAGCCTGGAGCACTGCAGAGCTGCAGTGGCGATGTCAGGCCGGCAGCACGCAGCTCCTGCGGGGCTTTGTGGTCCAGGTAAGGAAGAGAGGAAGAGGAGGAGGTGCTCACTTGTGATTTCCCTCCTGCCCCATCGACGGCGAGAGTGACCGAGAGAGCGCAGCAGATCACGTGGATCTTAAAGAAGGATCCAAAGAAGTTGCTGCAGCCCAGAGCCAGCATTTCCTATGGAGACAGGGAACACTGCAATCAGAAAGGAGAGATGCCACAGCGGGTGTGAGCCGCTGGGCAGGAGAGCTGCTGCCTGAGCCTGGGCTTCATGTGGCCAGGGAAAGGACCCTGTGGCGTGTCCCAGACCCTTTCCTCGCAATAAGAGCTGAGGTGGGCTCTGCTGTAGCAGGGAAAGCTGGCAGCACGATTCCATATAAACACGTTGTCATCTGTTGACACACTCAGGGCAGGGCTCCATGCGGTATGTGTGGCTGCTATTGAAAGCTGCCGCTGTGCCAGGGATGACTAAAGGGGATTATTTAATGTCCTGCCTCTCGCAGTATCTGGGTGACACACCAGGAATCCAGGTCTCTGCTGGGTGAGAAACACACGTGCTCCTTGTGCTCCAACAACTGCAAACACACGGCCTCTGCCAGCACTGAGGGCTGGAGCCTCAGCTCCGCGGGGGAAGCAAAGCACAGAGCTCAGCCCGAGGCTCCCTTCCCTTTGCAGGCTCTCACCATGCACCTGAGATGGATCTGCCGTGTCCTTCCCCCCCTCCGTGGCAAGCTGCCACATGAGCCTGCATGCATGGGAGCAGCACGGCTGCAGGAGCAGGGCACGGTTGAAAGCCTCCCATTCATGCGGTGAGGTTTTCCCTTCACGCCTGAGAGCTCCTTGGCTGCGTCCTTCCAGGCCAAGCGTTACCTGGTTGGGGTCCACGTCGTAGCCGTGCTTGGCTGCCAGCGTTCTCCCCATGGCCAGGTTGATCACGTAGCTCACGATGGCGAGGGAGAAGGCTGTGCCGATCATGTCCTTCCACTTGTGCACCAGGGGCAGGGTTGGTGCTGGGAACCTGCGCTCGGAGCAGAGGAGGGAAGCAGTTGTGACACGAGTGGAGTGGGTGTTTGGGAATGCCACGACCCATGGACGGCTCGGATGGATGGTGGTGGTTGGGTAAGGAGGTGCAGCGGTGCTGCTGGGCAGTCCTGGAAGGGGGCAGTCATACAGCAGGGAAGAGTGAGGTGTTTTCCAGGCTGCAGGAGGAGGAGGAGGAGGGAGAATGAGCTGGAAGTTGAGTCAGACCCACACATGCACTTACCCCATACTGATCTTCCCAACGACTGGCATGCCGTACTTCTCAGGCATGTTAAAGCTGCCAGAGATGGCAGTGGCAACTATTACCTGGAAGTACAGAGAATAACAGAGCAGTGAGCAGAAAGAGCATGAGCTCTCTCAGGAGCACCAAGGTTGCTCTACTCCTGGGGCTGACAGTGCAACATTAGCACCAGATTTGGGCTAGGAAAGGAGAGAACATCTCCATGAGGAGTCATGTTCCTCATCCTCAGCATCACCAGGATGCAGGTACAGTCTAACAAGGATGAGATGGACATCAGAGGTATCCTCCATGAGGATGGCCCAAGACATGGGGGGACCACATCATAGTCGCTGTATTGATGCTCTGCTGTCAGGTAAGGGGAGGGACTGGCTCCTGCAGGACCTAAGGAACAGCTCACGTGTCACTTACAATGATGATCTCCATGGGGATGGGCATCCGGATCTTCTTCATGTACTTTAGGTTGAGCTCCTTGACAACGATCAGGAGCACAGCACTGACCAAGGCATAGACCAGGGAGGCCACGTTGGTTTGGGGCAGACCTTTACAAATATCAATGAATGTCTAAAGGGGAGAGAAGAGGAGAAAGTGTCAAAGGGAACCAGAGACTCTGGACAAAGTGGGCAGCAGAATGGAGATCACTTGTTACCATAATCAACTGCAAACACCCTGAGATGTGATGAGGGTGAGGGAAGTGCTGGAAAACCTGCTGTCGAGATCAACAACCAGCCCTGGGGCTGTGCTTTCCACTTAAATGCAGTTCTAGCTGCATCAATGCAGGATGCATCCATGGGAGATGCAGGAAAGCCCAGGAATGGGGAAACCTGCTCGTAGGAAATGTTTCTGTTGATCACAATTGTGCAAGACTCCTACTGTAAAACACAGTTCATGTTCTCCCCAAATGTCAGGCCCCTTTCATTACTTCTAATTAGAAACTAATAGATAACTCTGTAAGGAAATACAATGGCAGCAGCATGGGGCATCTGTATTCCCCCCCCCTCCACCCTTTCCTTCTCTCCAAGCCCCCCTTGCCCGGGTGCCTGCGGTGGGGTGGTCACTGGGGAAGGAGGTGCAGGGAAGGCACCCACTTACATAGACGATAGCTAAGGGCCCGGTGTAAGACGGGACTGTCAAGCCGAAGACGTACTTGAGCACGGAGATGAGGATCTGCAGCCCTGCCGCTGTCATGAAGCCTCTGATGAAGGACTCGGAGAGGTAGATGGCAACAAAACCAAACTGCACGAATCCCAGGCACAGCTAGGACAGGACAGACAGGGCAGTGTCAGGAGCGTGCCGGCCTCGGGAGCTGCAGAGGTGGGAACCTGCTCCGCTCCGGGAGAGTTTCACACCAAAACTGGGATCCCCCCGAACCCTCTGCTCCGAGGCATCACCCGCGCCAAGTGGGGCCTCTTCTAGCACCTCCTGCCACCGACTCTGCTTGGCTGACTCCATGTGGGAGCCATACAAGTCCTTACTTGTATGATGGCCGTGAGGCAGGCTAAGGTGGCCGAGATCTCCAGCCTGGCTGCCTCCAGGGCTGTGGTGTTCACGCTGGTCTCATTAGTGGTGTGGTTGAAGTACTGGAAGTCCGACTCCGGAGCCAGCTCATTGCAGACGTTGCCAACAATAATGCTGATGACTGCAAAAGTACCTGCAGCACAACACAGTGATGTCAGTGGCTTTCTCTAGAGAGCATCCCGTCCTGGAAGGCGCTTGGACCGAGTCACCCAGCCCATCACCGCAACCAGCCCCATGGCAGGATGCGGCTGTGGGTCACTGGGGTGAGATCCTGCTCTGCAGCCAGAATATGGGATCCCATAAACCCCTGGCAGACCAAACATGCCCAAAAATCTCTAGTCTGGAATACACTGAGTATTCCCAGCCAGTATTTAACTGCCCTGTGCAGGCGGTTGCTGAACAGACTCTTACCTGGGACCATCTGATGGATACCCCCAAGGAAGAAGTATGTTACCAATGGGAAGAAGGAGGAGTAGAGCCCATTGACAGGAGGCAGATTGGCCAGTAGTGCGAAGGCCATCCCTGGAAAACACAAGGGAAATGGGTCTGTGAGGATGGTGCCAGCTCATTGCCATGCTCACACTCATGTCAGCTCCAAGAAGGTGCTGTGGCTGCTGCCTTCTGGGTAGAAGAGGTCAAAGAGGGCAGGGAAGGGCACCACAGAGGAAGACAGGGACAATCAGGTCAGAGGTAGAGCTTGGGTGTGTGCATGTCATCAATAAAGGCAGCTAATCCCCCCCAAACTGCGCTTGTGCAGGCTTCTTGAGCTGGCAAGGTGCTGTCCTCCCCAGTGACCCTGAATCATCGCATCTCACCTTGAGGCACCTGGATCGTCCCCGCACTGACTCCCCCGAGAACATCAGGCAAAATGTATTCCTTGATTTTATACTTGGGAAGCCACACGAGGATTGGGAAGAGGCTGAAGAGGATGAGCTTGAGTCTGGATGCTGAACATCTGGAGGAGAAGGGAAAAACAGGCACATAAGAAAGGAGGAAGCAAAGGAGCAAGGGAGGGTCATCCTAGGAATGTCTCAGTCTTTCTCCCACACCAAATCCTAAACCCAGACTGCTTCTGGGTTGGTACATGGACTGTCTCTGCCAGCTAACATGTATGGTCTTGCTTCCCTGTGCTACTGCCTCCTTTCTTCCAAGCAATGGGGCTAGATTTCCAAGACAGTGCTCAGACAGCTTATTCATTTTTATTTGCACAATTAATAATCTTCCTTTAAGGAAAACCAGCGCCGGTTTTAATCAGGAAGCTGATAAAAGGATATCCCAGCTGGAAAGCTGAAAGAAATAACCCACCCCCATCATCCCAACATCCCTATTAAACAAATCTTGGGAAAGACCCCAGCATCCCAAATGCACTTAGTGCAAACCATTGCTGCCAGCAGTGAGTAACCAGCTCCGCTTGCTTCAATACGATTTGCATTTCTCCTGTGCCTTTTATCCACCCAAGTCCTGAACATCACGGAGGTTTCCCAAGATAGAAATGGAAACTACATCCCCAGGTGTGCATTACAGCCCAGCTCCAGAGCGAGCCTGGTCTCCGGTCAGCCCCTGCTCTGTTACCTGAAGAGGTTCCTCAGTTTGTCCCCAACAGGGTAAGTTCTGCTTTTCTTCTCAAACTCCTCATCGAAGAGGCTGAGGGAATAGGCAGGACGCTCGATGACGTAGCGAGGCCTGGCCTGGTTCATCTCTGGATCATTGGATTCTGCTCCCGGCACAGAACAAGAGGGAAAAGCAAAGGCAGGAATGTGAGTGGAGCCGGCCCCACCTGCGCTATAACAGACCGGACACCTCCAGCGCCTGGGAGCCCTCCCCACACATCTCCACCCTAAATAGTTTCCCTGTAGGGGCAGGTCCTGGGAGTGGCTTCTCCCGGCATCAGGGGCTGCTGCTCCCCGGCACTGGGATCCTTCCCCAGCTCTGTGGAGGTGATGCTAATGAGCGGGAAGGAGACCGGAGCGCGCCCTGGATTGTGCGGCACAGGAGCAGGGGTGGCAATCTCAGCTCCGTCAGTCACTGCCTTTTTGCCTTGGGCAAATCACTTGACCTTTCTTGTGCCTCAGTTTCCCCACCTGCCAGTAGGGTTGGCTGGGTTTTGCAAGGCAAAGTAGACACTGACTAAAGGCAGTTTCCACCCGAGGGCTCATTTCCACTGCCAAAACGGCTCATTTGCATCCAGCAGCCGTCCCGTTCCTCACTTGTGACAAGCCCTTGGTTTGCTCTAGGAAGTGATGTGCACAAGGATAACTGTTGCTATTTCAGTTCAGTGATGAAGATGCCCAAATATCTGGATGCGCTAGTCCTGCCTGGTGTCTGGGTCTTACCAAAGATGATAAATTCCACAGAACCCTCATTTTACTATGACCAGCGATTCCCTGGAAGTGAGGAGAATCAGTCTGGAGAGGCTGGGAGTGGAGGAAGGAAGTGGTCAGGTGTAAATCAGGGATCTTGGTAATTATTTGTGGTATGGCTTGTATCTAAGTGGGTCATTGCCCAACACAGGAGTGGGAGAGGGGGTGGAAAAAGCTGGTGATTCAGGCAGGAGAATGCACCAAGAAACAACATCCCCGTTGCTGAGAGCTCGCAGGGTGATTTGAATGCGGGAGATCCTCCTCTCCCCTCTGTTGGCACTGCTGAAGGCGGTGAAGGCACTGAGTGCCCTGGCAAAATGCCCATCCACAGGACTAATGTCAGCCCTTGCTGATAAGCAGTTACCTCGGACTAGGGGCTGGAAGACATGAGTAACAGAGAGCAGTGGCCCAGCAGTCCAGGGCGGGAAGGGAAGGATGATGCAGGCAGCTGAAACTTGGGAGAATTTAGGTCAATGGGATCATTATGCAAATAGGAGCTAATGGGTTCCGAAAGGGAGGTCATGGACCCCACTTCTGCAGTGATCTTGGGGGCAATCCGGTGCGTTTGCTGTAGAACAGCTCCAACAATGCTGTGATTCTGATTCCAGGCTCTGGGAGAGACCCCAGCCTTGGAGGGCAGCTAAGGCAAAGAGGAGACGTGTCCAACCCAATCCACGCCATGATCCTGTGTCCCTCTTCCTGCATTACCAGGTGCTGAATCCAGTGCCCTCTGCAGGCACTGGAGTCCTTGCTGCTCCCTTTCAGCTAGAGATACCCCAAGAGCAATTCCAAGCTTTACCTCTCAGACGATTGGTGCAGGCCAACACTGAGCAGTGTCCCAGGCTCTTTCCCAGTCCCGATGTTCATACCAGAAGCCCATCTGATAACCAGTCATTCCCTGCTTTTCCCACGTCAGGCTGCAGGAGCCTTGTCTCTGCCTCCCACTCTCGTTGCTGGGCAGGTTCCCAGCATACCCAGCCTTTCCCAGCTCCCGGCCCCACAGCTCTGCTCTCTGTTGCCAGTTTCCATTGTGCAGCCCAGGTCCAGGTTCAGCAACAGGCATCTGAGGGGTAAGAAACCCCCCCAAGTTTCTGGGACAAGAAGCCCCTCTTGGTTTCTTTCTGGGCTCCATTGCTTGCCTGCCACCAGCCAGCCTGGAGCAGCCAATTCTATCCCAGCTCCTTAATGAACTTCCCCTGCTGAGCGAAAGTGCTGGCAATCAGAGAAAATAATAAACAAGGCAAATATCAAGGGGAAAATATCCCCATGATTAAATTCCATCTTAAACAAACAGCCTAATGATGTCAGCGTCTCGGACAGAGTCAGGTTCTTGCCTTGGCTTATCGCTGGCCTTGCCCTACATCAAACAGCAGGTTAAACCTCTGAGATTTCAGAATTAAAGGGAACGAGCTGGGGTACTGCTCCTTGAACAAAAGACAAACCCAGCTGTGCTGTTGGTGGTGGGATAAGAGCAGGACAGGCTGCAGGGCAGGGGCAGGTCGCTGGAGCAATGCGATGGGCATGGAGGGAGAAGCAGAGAGCCAGGGACCAGGGTGTTCACAGCTCAGTTCCAGAATGGTGTGGCAATGAAAGGGTATGTTCTGGAGGAAGAGCTCCAAGTGCAGAGCTCCTCTTCCAAGCTTTCCAGGCAGCCCATTCCCCCAGTGGGGGATGCTGAAGAGTGTGAAGTTTGGCCCCATTGATAAATGCACTGAGAAAGTGTGACAGGCTGAGGACGTTGGAGCAGGCAGCGAGTGAAGGCAGAACTGCTGAGCTCCGAGAGCATGACGTGAGTGAAAGATATTGTCCCAGTAGGTCATCAGCTAAGAGACCCATCGGCTCCTACCTGGCTGATCCCTGCCCCACCAGCCTCAAAGCAGCCTGTGCATGCCAGGCATGGACCTTTTTCCAATGTTCATCTTGCCTGTGCACTCCCTGAGCTCTTATCTTCCATCCCTGCGCTGGTGATAGCTGTGTTTGGGAAGAGGAAAGTCACATTGAGGTTTCTGGCTAGTGCTGATAGGAGCCGCTGGCATAAATCCTTTGCTGGGATAGGCGTGGAAAAGGGACTCCAGCCGGAGGAGCATGAGTGGGTAAGCAATCTGTTCACTGCCTTAAATGTGACACAAGGGCCCAGACTGATCCCAGTGCAAGAGCTGGACATTCAAGGAATGCCTCTGCTGCGTTTTAAGGAGCAAAAGTCAGTGCTCTTGAAATAACATTTCCTCCTTTGGCTGCCCCTTCTCCATCCCCCTTCTTGCACAAGGCAATGCACACACAGGTCTTGCTGACTGCTGCTCAGCTGATGGAGGTCTGCTCCCTTCCACATCCTGGGGGAATCCTCATCAAAAACACCTCTTTCCCAGCAAAGTTGCCCAAGAACCGGTTGTAAAAAGCAGCTCCCCCCTACCCCAGGAGGCAAGGTCTGCCTGCACAAGGCAAGCGCAGGTGCAAGGGTTCGGTTGCAACACCAGGACAAGGTCTTGACTCCTGGTCCCTGCAATCAGTGCCCTCAGCACTGAATCCACGGCGATTCCCAGCCCCTGGCTCCCGGCTCTGGTTGCAGGTGCCATGGAAGCCCTGGGGCAAGGCGATGAAAGGGCCCAAGTGCTGCAAGGTCAGCGAGGAACCTGTCACCTCCTGCCCTGGAACCTGCGCTGTACTTCCCACTGGGGCATGGCGTGGGGAGGAACAGGGTGGCTGCACTGCTGGGCTCTGCCCCTTTCACACCTCTGGTATGGAGCTGGGCGCGCAGAGCCCACAGGCAGGAGGAAGAGGAGGTTTTGCTGTCAGTCAGTTCAGGGGCTGCAGGAGGATGTTGTGTAATTCACCTCTATCGGGTGCTCCTGGGCTGTTCCCTCTTTCCGACCTCCTGGCATCAGGGACCAGGCAGGACCGAGTGTGGATGATGCTCCACACTGGGAGCTCATCACCAAGGGACCCCCAGCATGTTCCTAGGGGTTGGTGTCTTCAGCTACTGCTCACACTTCTTTCCTCACAGCTAAAATCGCTCTGATCCAATTGAGTTTTGATTTCCCTTTGACTCTGAATAGGGTTCATCTGCAACTGAACTGATTCAGGAAGACAGCACCTTGCAGTGGGAAAGCCAGATCTGGATCCCACATTTCTGGCACAAGCATATTGGTAAAATCACCTTTCCTGGTGACGTGGGGAAGGGGAAGAGGCAGCAGCACGGCAGCGGTGGCTGTTCCAGGGAGGTGAGCAGCCGGCACGTGTGGTGCCACACATTGAATACTCACATTTGGAGTTGGGGTTTAGCAGAGGTTGATGCTGGGAGAGCAGATAGATCAGTTATAGAAAACATCCTATCCCAAGAAGGGCTTTTAGCCTCAGAAAAGACAAAACACCAGAGCCCATAAGGTTCATAAAGCAAAGCTGTTTCAATCCATTTTACCCCAAGCAGCACGCAAGGACCCATCATGATGGCTGATGGAATGAGCTCCAGACAGAGGGGGGACATGGAGAAGGAGGGAGAGGGGTGCTGGGAGGTGTTAACTGGCCCTGCCTGACGTGGGGAGGCACGGAGGGATCCGCACACCGCGGGTGCAGGGCAGGAAGGAGACATCCCTGCTTCCCTCCAGCTCCCATCCCATGCTGCAGCCTCGGTGCTAACATCCCCCTTTGGGAGCAGCTGAGTTCCTCCACTCCTGCACTATTGCCACGGGGCAGCCAGGCATTAAATCAGTGGTTTCTTCCTTTGCTTAGATCAAATATTTGGCGTGTTCAGTAGGTGATTTCCATCGGGCAGATGCCTCTTTGCTGGTTCTAAGTGACCCAGCCCAGTGCAGGCACTGGGCAGGAGCTGGACTCTTGTTCTGCCTTTGCTGGGCCGGTGCCAATGTTTGATGTACCACTTCACATGAGTTTCTAACCAAACTAGCTCTGCACTTGGTAACCAGCATAATGAGATCTGCAGACATCTGCCGTTTACTGCAGGTGAAGCCAAAGGGTGTTTGTGAAGTAAAATGCTTGTATTCAGCAGCTCTTTGTATGGCATGGGGGATCTGCCCCACATTGACACAGGGGTGATGGAGCCTGTTCCTTGTGTGGTTTGATTAACCCACTTGTTCCCCACCCCATCCTCACTCCCCATTGCTTGTGCTGCTGGAGGGAGGGCAGGGCTGGGGCCAGGCAGTGGGCACAGAGCCTGGGCTGTGGGGCTGTAGGGATGAACCCATTGCAGCCTCCTGCTCTAACACAGACCTTGCCCTCTGCCTTTGAAGAGTAGGTGGGCAATGCAAATCCCAAGGAATTACCAGATTTGCAGACTGCAGCATTCCTGCAGTTATCCGGGCTGCCTGCTGCAAATGCTCCTTTGGGAAGGAAAAACACCTCTGGGGTCACCCGGTCCACCCTTTCCCAGCAGTCGAGGATGAGACAGTGTTTCTGTACTGGAAATCTCTGGCTCAGGGCAGAAAAAGAGTGTGGCCAGCAACAAATGTCACTGCAAGGACTTATCTCCAAGGGAAATATTAGGACAGGTCCCCAGCTTTTCAGCTTGCTTACAAATGAGGTGTGAGTGACTTTTATCAGGGCAGAGCGGAAGCATCCCCGCTGCGTGAGCAGCAGTTTACCCAGCGGAGCAGGCTTATGGGGATATCTTCTGTTATCTGCACATGAGGGCCACTGCCCAAACAGGACCTAAACATCCCACGAAATGACTCTGGGAGCAGTGGGAGATGCTGTGCCCAGTCTGGGAGCACTTCTCATTCCCACGTTTAATATTCCTTCCTCACCTGATTGCATGCCCACACGCACCCATGCACCAGGAGCTAAGACCCTTTGCCTAGGTTAGATTCCAGCTCACAAACACTGCGCCTCACCCATTGCCTCCAGGTGCCTCTATGTGCAAACTGTGCAGCATCTTTGGGGCAGGGACCACTTCCCATCGTCCCAAGCACAGAAAGCTCTGATGATAACAAGGACCCAGAAACATATATATAAACGTTATGTAAATAAATAAAACTCGTGTGAAGTGGTGCATCAATATATAAATAGAGATGTAATATATATAGGTAAATACTCTGTCATAGGTATTGCTTCTCCTGTCCCAGGCAACCCCCCGCTTTATGGAGCACAGCAGGAGCCAGTCAGGATAGGATGGCAGGATTTATTCTAGCAATAATGAAGTCACATATTTGGCTCTTCCAGCCTCTCTCCATCAATCAAGCTCTTGGATCCTTGGTGTTGCTAATTCCTGAGTAAATCTGCTGCTGGAAAACCCCCTTTTGCAAAAGGAGGGAGAAAAAGAGCAAGGTGGAAGTGGGGGGGGGGGGGGAATAGAAGTACCAGTTCTCCAAAGAGTGCAGCTCCCACCCGGAGCTGTGCAAATCCCCCACGCCCACCCAGACAAAGAGCACGATTGTTGGAGCGGGGTTACCTGCGCCGAGGAAGGGCCGATGCTGGAGGGGAGCTGCGATGCGGCGAGAGGTGCAGCCGAGGAGCTGCGCCAGGGCTGTGCTCCAGCCAGCCCGTGAGTCATTTATAAACCACCCCGGTGAAGGGGACCCAGGGCTGTGCTCGGCGCCTGATTGGCTTGGGGCAGGTAATTGCGAGCGAGTGCGCCCAGGCTAAGCCCAGGAGACAGTCGGGGAGATAAGGGGAGAGCTGAAGAGGGACGAGGGCTTTTTTGGATGTCCCCCTCCACCCCACCCCTTCCAGCGCTGGCTTGGGCCGTTTGATCACCTCTGCAGGTCGCTCTGTGCTCCCGGTGACAATAGCTCATATTCACCATCACCCGGCCCCCTCCCTCGCCTGCTGTGGACCCGGGGTGGGAGAAGATGCTTTTGTTGGCCTGGATGAGGTGGGCAGCGTCTCCCGGCCTTTGTGCTCTGTCTCTGGGATGGACAATGGGGAGCTTTGTGCCAGCGCCGGACCCCGCAGCTCGGGCTTTGAAGAGGGGATTGGCAGCGGAAAGCAGTTTCTTTCTTATTTCCAGGTTCAAAGGGATGAGAGGAATGGGGAAGAGTCGCTTCCTGGCCTAGTGGGGACATCTCCCACCAGAGAAGGAAACAACCCGGTCTAGGGGAAGGTGTCCCAGCCTGTGCAGGGGACTGGAACCGGATGAGCTTTAAGGTCCCTCCAACCCAAACCATTCCATGATTGTATTTAACATGTGGAAAGTGTGGGCTCTATTCCCTTGTGTCCCCAGCCTACACCTGCACCGCTGTGCTGAGCTGTGCCCGGGCTCGTGGTCTGCTCTCTTTCTACAGGGATTCAGGAGCGCAGGAACTGGGTACCGGTCAGGATGTTGCAGATGATGAGATGGAATAGGGACATCAGCAGGGGACGTCACCAAAGGAATAGGCCGCTAGAAGGAATCTGTGGGGAATTACTTGCTGTGGAAGGAATTGATCTCTGGTACCTTGTGCATGTAGAAGGCATCAGCATTTACTGCCAAGAAACCTCATGTTCCGGCAATCAATCGCTGTATCGGAGCATGCCAAAGGAACACCCTGCCCGAGGGTGGCAGAGGAAAGGGGACTGATTCATTGTGCTCTCACAGAGGTAATCATTGCCAAGCAGTTATCCTGTAAATATCATTAATAACCCCTATCAAGTGTGATTTTTAAAGGGCAGCCTGATACACACGGAGCCCTTTGAGACGGAAGCGCGTGACATGGCAGAGCCAGCCCGGCGTCGTCCCTGTCACGGAGCAAATCCTGGAAGCACCAGCACCCAAAGATCCCGGCCACAGGGGTCCTTGCTCACAAGGCACTGCAGGAACAAAGGAAACAGCATCTCTGCTGCAGAGGTGATGCTGGCATCGCTAAACTGCCTGGACCTAATGCTGAAAGGGACTTCATTGCCTGCCTTTGAGCTGGCACTTTTCCTGGCAGAGCTCCACCAATGGAATCCTTTCCCCCCCTCTCTTTCCCAAACTGACATTCCCATGTGGGCAGAGCTGTGGAGCTGGACAAGTGGCTGGGGCATGGAGGGTGAATGATCAGTTTGAGTTCAGTGTCTGAGCTTGGAATAGGACCACAGGGTCCTGCTTCCATCCTAACCACAAAGGATGGAGCAAGGGTGAAAGGGGATGTCGCTGCTCCCTGGCCGACATGCAGTAAATGCAGTTACACCAGGGTGCAAAATCAATGTGTCCAAAGGGATCTGGTGGTGCTTGGGCTGGGGCATTGCCTTACACAAGCTGCTCTGTGCCCTTCAAACCTTAGTATCCCTCCTGCATGGGGACAGATCCTGCTGTGTGGGGACAGGCTCCCATTGCAAGAGCTGCTACTCCAAAGTCCCAGAGGGTGTGATCGGAGAGATGGAAGGTCTTGCCCTCTGCAGACAGCCAGCCCCATACAGCATCGATGGTCCTTTGGAGTGTCTTGCAATGGGAGGTGCAGTCCTGGTCAAACTCCACTTGCTGTAGCTATAAATACAACCCCAATTCCACCTCCTTCTGCTCTGGCCAGACGTGTGGCCCAAAGTACTCTGCTGGGATGTGGCCATCGACAGGGCATGGATGGTGCCTGGGGAGCATCAGGGCTGCCCAGAAAGCTGGGAAGTTCTGGGAGATGGGAAGACACCAAAGGGACTCCTCGGAGTCAAGCACGGAGCCCTGGGTGCAGGGACTGCTGAGCTGTTTATCTGGGCTCCGATAAGCGCATACCGAGTGCTGGAATGTGTGGATTTGTTTACAGATGATTAATACTAGCAGATAAATTACACTTAATGAGGGCAATAATTCAGTGGTAATTTACTG
Organism: Loriculus beryllinus; assembly: GCA_039877255.1. Taxonomy (NCBI): domain Eukaryota; kingdom Metazoa; phylum Chordata; class Aves; order Psittaciformes; family Psittacidae; genus Loriculus; species Loriculus beryllinus. The sequence goes on along the minus strand of JBCJKH010041315.1, from coordinate 2,719 downwards.
CTGGAAACGATGAGAAAGCTGCTTTGGAAGCCTGAGGTTAGAGGCAGAAGGGAAAGGCAGCGTGTGCCCCGGGGCAGAGGTGTTCTGAGGGTGGAGGGACCTTCACGGAGCCTTCCTCCCCCCCTTCCTCCTCCTTTCTCTTCCCCCTCCCTCGGACCTGCAGCCGGAGCTGCTGCTGCTTTGGGTTTTGCCAAGGGAACAGGGCTCATGCAGCCGTTGGCATGGGCAGGAGCGGGCTCTGGGCTGGATTTGCTGCTTCCCGGTGTGTCCATCCCTTCAGGAGAGGTCAGAGGTCAGGTCCCTCAGCCACAAGGGAAAGCAGGGATTTGGGGTCCAAACTCCCACAGGAATGAGGTGGCCACTTCTGGAGCAGGGCTGCAGGATGCCCTGGGCACCCTGTGCCAGCGCCTCAGCACCCTCACAGGGAAGAGCTTCTGCTTAGAAGCATAAGATCCTTATACTGAGCTGGTCATTGCTGTTCCCAGGGGAGCGGTGCCAGGTGATGGAGACCCAGGTCCCACTTGTAAGGGAGCCGCCAACTTCTAACACTTCCCTTTGCCGCAGATCTGAGCTGGCACCGGGCTCAGCAGCTTTATCAGGGCAGCAGCGAGGAACACGATGTCCTGCAGGGACACAGCGGGGTTACCGACAGCACCAGGATCAAGGGTGAGAGCTGAAAGGTGCTGGGAGCTTCAGAGCGGCCCCCGTGGTTCAGCCCCATGTTGATGTTTCATGAGGTTTATTTCACGGGGTGAACTCAGAGCTGGGGAAAGGCACTGCAGCTTCCTGCTTGTTTGACAGGGAATTGCTGTGTCTCATCTGCTCATGGCCTTTACAACCTGCTTTGGCCCTGCAGAAACGTCTCCAAAGGCAAGGGAAAGGTTCTCCTCGTGATGGGTCGAAGGATTGAGCGCTCTCGTTTTGATGCTGGCCCTTGTCTTGAGAGGGAGGCCTCACGGGAGAGCCCTGGACCACATCACCATGAACGCAGCGCGCGAGTGCATCCCCGAAGTGAAGGCTTTGCCGTGTCGGACAGCCTTGCTTGAGGAGCAGAGCGGGTTCCGTTGGTTGGAGCCAGCCCCACTGACCCTGATCTCCCTTTGGAGCCTGCAGAGCAGACATCACCCCAAGAAGATTCTGCCCACAGAGGTGCAGCCCCGCAGAGCATCGCGGGGCGCACACGGGGCCGTTTGTCCTCGGCAGGGTGCTGAGGTCCCGCATCCCGGCTCTGCCTCGGGTGCCCTTGGACCAGGGCTGTTATCTTGTTTGTGCAGGGGCTGTGAGGTCGGTGCCTGCAGTGGGGAGCACACGTGTGCTCAGCCGGGGCTGCCCAGGGCCCAGCGATGCGCCCGGTGCTCGGCAGCTCCCAGGGGCTGGGTGCAGTCAAACGCGCAGGGGTTGCAGCGGGATCATCCCAGCCCGCGGGCTCCGTGCGTGCGGAGCATCCCGCTCGCCTGGAATCCGGGCTCTGTCTCCCCCCACACTCGTTGCTTCCCCCCCTCCAGGCTTTCTGCCCACTCTGAGTGAGGAGCCAGGCAAAATCAGGCTTTTTCACTCGAACAATTGGATTCCAGTAAAGGGAGGTTTTCCAATTTGAAAAAAAAAAGAGGAATTTTTTGGCCTAAAAATGTGGGAACTGCGTGGAGGAGGGAGGAGGAGCTCGGCAACAGCTTCCCCCTCCTTGACGCCAGTGTTCGTGCAAGGTGGTGCAGAGCCATGGGAGCAGGGGGGCAGTGGGTGAGACGTGAACGTGGTCCCTTTCGGAGCATCGTGTTAGCTCCCTCGCCTGCTATGTGGCCTTGGGCAACTCATTAAGGCCCAAAAGCTCAAACCTGGGTGATGGGAGATAAGTCACTGAAATAAAATGTCTCATTATTCATGGCTCTGAGGTCAGGGTCTGCAGAAGACGCTTTCAAGGCTGGATGGCTTCAGTGGAGCTCCTGTCGCCCCTGGTCAGAGATCAGGAGCCAGATTCCAGATGAAAGAGCTGCTTTGCCTGTTTCAGAGGGGGTTTAGGCAGGGGTTTGCTGGGTGCTGGTGGCACGAGGCCAGGAGCCAGCTCGGGATGCCAGGCTGCCTGACAGGGGCATTGGGCATCTCATAGAGCCATCATTCACAGAATGGTTTGGGTTGGAAGGGACCTTAAAGCTCATCCAGTTCCAACCCCTGTGCTCAGGACCCTCTCCACAGCACTCAGCGGTCGGCTCCAGCACACCCACAAGGCACGTTACCTGGGTCCATGGGGTGGGGATGCCATGGGGAATCCTGCCTGCTCCCACGGCTGCAATTCCTGTGTCTGGAATGATGCTCTGTGGGCTCCATCCCACTCAGGTCAAGCCCAGAGCCTGAACAAGGGCTGTGGAGTGAGCGGAAGGTCTGAGCACCCTCTCTGCAGAGCACATTTGTTCTGCTCAGCTCTGGGGGTCCAAATTGCTCCTTGCTGGGATAAAACAGATGAGTTTGCATCTGCCTCCAGCACCGAGAGCTGCTGCAGGAAGGGTGTCATTGGGAACAGTATTGCTATTGACATGGATGGTGCTTAACATCCACTGTCCAAGCCTACACACTGGGGGATGCTCAGCCCAGAGCTGGGCCTGGATGATGGGCATTATGAGGGCTCTGGGCAGTGGCTACATCAGGGAGGAAGCAGTTAATGCCCCTCCCATCCCGATATTAAGGGACAAATCCTCCCTATGTGCCTCTGTGGGGACCAGCAGTG
>JBCJKH010041309.1:22249-53477 GCA_039877255.1 Loriculus beryllinus | reverse complement strand
CGGTTGCATTTCCAGACCGGATTGGCAATGGACAGAGGCAGAGCTTGCATGACCCATCCAGCACGGTTTAGCACCAGGCTCCTGGCTCTGCCAGGGGCTGTTTCCAGACTGGCCACATGCTGAGATGTACCACCGCCGCCATGGCCGACCCCTGCCCTGCCGCGGCCTGCTACAGGAACTAACCGCCACCCCGCAACGCAGCCTGCTAGGCACAGCCGGGGCGGGACTAGACCCCCGAGCACCAATCAAACGGCTGCGTTCATACACGCGAGCCAATAGCAGCCGGGAAAAGGCCTGTCCCGAAGGTCAGCGGTGAACCAGCAAGCTGCGTTGAGCTAGGGCATGAGCCCTGCTGCGACGTCTTTGCGGCTGCTCTTAAAGGGGCAGCACACCTCTGCGCGCAGGAGGACGGAGTGAGTGCGCCCCCCGGCGGTCCGGCGGGAGCTCTGCGGCGCAGGGCTGGGGCCAGTGTGTTTGTCCCAGACCCGGGGGTCCCGCAGGGCTGGGTCCACGCGGGCGCCGGGCGGGTCGACTGGTCACTGCGGCCGGGGGGCTCCGCTCAGCGGGAGGACAAAAACCGCTCATGCTCGCAAAGACACCCCCCCTTCCCCAGCTGCCTTGGTACGACCCGCCCTCCGCCCCGCCGTCTTGGTACGGCCCGGCCCGCCCCGTGTCCCGTCAGGCGTGGCGCGCGGCAGCATGGCGGTGAGTGCGGGTCTGGCTCCGCTCCGGTTCCGGGACGGCTGTTCGCGACGAGGTTTGACCGGGGTGTCGGCCGGGGGCCGCTCTCCCTGCGCTCCTGCCGGTGCAGCCGCCCCTTGTCACACGCGGTGTGCGGGGCGGCCCGGGGGGCGGTGGCAGCCCGGCAGCCCCTCGCTGTCTCCGGTGTGAGGCGGTATTTGGGGTTTGCGGACGCTTGGAGGGCCCTGGCGGACCCCGCAGCGCGCTTTGCGAGACACGGTAGTTACCGTAGTGGTGGAGTGGCGCTGCGGTGTGTGACTCAGTGCTGTAGGAACCAGGTTCTGATGATTAAGCCCCTTGGCACGGGATAGAACCTCTCATTAAACTGTCGTGGTAGCTTTGCTTGTAAAGGTGTTTGAGGTTTGCTGTAGTGCTTTTGTTGCTAACCAGGTCCGTGTGTGCTGACACGAGCGAGGGAGGCACGGCCGCTGCCCCAGCTGTCTCAGTCTTGGGGAAGGAAATCCAAACTCTCAAACTCTGTGCGGCCAGGTTTGTGGGTGGCACCTGCGGTGCTTTGTGTGATAAGTGGGTGAGGAGGAGTATTTAACACTGACTGGGGGGGTTTAAACACAGCGTAATTTAAAATACTTAACCTGAAGAGCCCTGAACTATAGTTAGAGTGGATTTGTGCCCCAGACTCTTCTGGCATAAGAAGTACCATTCCCACTCAGTGAATATCTGGTGGGAGTTGTGAAGAGTCTGGACCAAAACCAGAGCTCTGTGGGTTTTGTTGGGTTTCTTTTTTTGCTTTGCAGGTCTATCAGCTACTGTCTCCTCACTTCAAACAGCAGTAATTAAGTTTGTTAATTATGGGTAATGGGGCCGTTCCTTATGTTGGCTACTGTGGAGCTCTGCCTGGGAGAAAGGTTGTTAACCCTTTCCTTACAGATCTTGGATCCTGTTTCCAAAGGCTGACTCTCACTAGTGATGATCTGCTGTGAGCTTGTGCTGCAGGTTAGGGAGCCCAGAGGAAGGCTTGCCTGCAGTGAAAGGGGCTCAGGAGGGGTCTGTAATGCATTGCAAGTCTGTGTGTGTTAACCATTCAGCTGGGCTTCTCCTCTGTGTTTCACCGGAACGTAAAGGGACAGCGAAAGTCGATTTCCTAAAGAAAATTGAAAAAGAGATCCAGCAGAAGCGGGATGAAGAGCGAGTCTTTGAGGTCGATGCCTCGGACAGGCAGAACCGGAAGTGGTATTGTTACTTCTGATTTCACAGGGTTTTGTCTTTAACTGCATGAAATGTCTCATCAGGGGAACTTATTTCCTTCAAAATCTATCAGAGAAAAAGTGGCCCCTTGGTCTGTGCTGAGGGTTGGCTGGGTTTTTCCATTCCTTTTTTCCATTTGCCTCTTCTAATTAATGTGAAGTGTTCTGAAATAAGTACTTGCAGTGTGCCACTAAACAATCTGAGCTGGGGTAGTAGGAGATTGAATAAATGACTTTAAGTATTTGCAGTAGTTAATTTACAGAAGCAGGATTCGAACTGGTTCCCTTTGGGAAGATGCTGTGTCTGTTGCAGTTTCTTTGTGATGTCAATCCTATGCAGGTTTTTCTTGTGCGTGCTTATTTTCTGTAAGATGACAAAGCCTGTTGGGATATCAGTTCTTTAAAATCAAAGATTCCTGTTGCTTGCAGGAAGACATTATTTTAGTGTCAGTGTGGGCTGACAGTAGCAGAACATAGCCGTTAACTGTTTGACCCATGCATCATCTGATGGTCATTTTGAAAGCTAATTATATTTTAATGCTCTGGATTTCTTCTCAGCAAAGGGAAGTACTTTGTTACCTTTCCTTATCCCTACATGAATGGTCGCCTTCACCTGGGACACACCTTTTCTTTGTCTAAATGTGAGGTAAAGGTTTTTCCTTTGCTAATCCCTTTGAATGCTACTCTAGAACAAATGATGATTTTTGTAGTTAAGCTTTGAGCTGTCAGAAGCTTTGTGAATGACTTTATAGGGTCAGTAATGACTGATTCAGACTTCTATTTTTGCCCATATCTTCAGTGAAAATGCTTGAAGAGAAATGCCACTCACCATTTCTTTCATTCTGGGAGACCAGACACAGGTGTTTCCTCTTGTCATTCTCTCAGATGAGCAGAAACTTCACAAGAAGTCTCCTTGTCTCTTTTGTTTGTGAACACTGTGCTGTTAGCAGTGTGTGAACAGGTTGTCGGCCCTCTGGATAGGGTTCCACAAAACCCATCTCTTCTTTGCACCCATTCTTTCTCAGTCAAAACCAGCCCCCTGCACATCAGGAAGGCTTGGACTTGCATAGCCAGGCAGTGGCAGAGCTGGTGCAAAACTGAGTTGCATCTTCTTTTCCATTTATAAGCTTCATAGATGCTGTTGATGTCATTCACCTGTCTTTCAGTAGTTTCATGTTAAAGCAGGAGTTGCACTTATTAGTTAAGCAGGGTGCTAGTGAAGCCTTGTGCTGTTCCTGTGTAATCTGTTTCATTTTTCCATTTTAAATAGTTTGCAGTTGGGTACCAGAGGCTAAAGGGAAAGAGCTGTCTGTTTCCATTTGGCCTGCACTGCACTGGGATGCCTATAAAGGTAAGATGCTTGGAGTTTAGAGCGATTTTTCTAGTACTTTCCCACAGTGAAGACTACTTAGAGCATTGCATACTGTCTGACCTGAATATCATGTTTCATTTATTCAGAAATTCACCAAGAGAGTGAGATTTTGAGCCTGACTTTGTAATATGATGTGTTGTGCTGGAACTCTTACTGCTTTCTAGAAAGTAAAATGCTTTCAAACTAAGTTTACCTATTGTACTTTTTTATTTGGAAGAAAATGTCCCCTGTAAAGCCCTTCCTGTCATGGCAGGAGTCTTGAAGTTGCAGAATCTCCTAAAAGCTAATGCAATATCCTGAAAAAGTTTGAAGCATTGTAGTGAGCTGCAATATGTTATCAATAAAAGCACTCCCTAGCTGTGATTGAAGCAATTGTCCCAGGAAAGTGCTGCTTGCCAATGTCTCTGCTTAGGCCTGTGCAGATAAGCTAAAGAGGGAAATGGAATTGTATGGCTGCCCACCTGACTTTCCTGATGAGGAGGAGGAAGAGGAAGAAAATTCTGCTAAAAAAGAAGAAATTGTCATCAAAGACAAAGCAAAAGGCAAAAAGGTAAACTTTAAACAAAGGCTCCCTGGGTTGGTGGCTGTGCTCTTGGACTCCAGGTGTGCATCAGGGGTTTCGCTTCACATTTGGAGAACCCTGTTGTACATTGTGGGTTTGTACCCACAGTCACCACCTGATTGCCCAGGACCTCTGTGAACTGGTCATTTCCTGTGTTGTGCTGCAGCCTGTCTGCAGATTGACCTGAGCATGTAACAGCTGAAAAGAGCATAAGGGGGTTAGTGTATGTACAGTTGACACAAGCTGGGAAAAAGTGCAGGTTAGAAACTCTAATCATTAGTCTTCACTGCTAGAACAGGATGCTCAAATGTTTGTATTAATGTGTATATCTGGGTGTAGAAACCCTAACAGTAAGAGAGAAGAATGCTCTGAGCATGTAAAGCATGTGAATACAGAATGGGTCCCTTTCCCTCATCACAGTTGTCATTTCAGAGTAAGGCTGCTGCCAAGGCTGGCTCTTCCAAATACCAGTGGGGAATCATGAAGTCTTTGGGGCTTTCTGATGAAGAAGTTGTCAGTTTTTCTGAAGCTGAGCATTGGCTGGATTATTTCCCTCCCCTTGCTGTCCGGGACCTGAAAAGCATGGGATTGAAGGTAACTATGAAATCTAAAACTCAGCTATGGGAGCAGCCATGCTTGTGATGGTGTTATGTTTATGGATGTGTGGCTTTTGCTTTGGGGAGGTTTGCAGTGTGATACTAGCATGGTTATGGAAGTGTTTCTGCTGTTTATGCAATTATTCATTTAAACTTTTAGTAGTCTTTGGTGACAAGTGCTTTCTCATACAGCACTTGTACTCTGTGCAGTGATTGCAACTGGAAGCAAGAATTGAATAAAGGAATTGTGACTTTCCCTTCTTGTTTACATATTAGAAACTGCTCTGTAGTCATTATTGACGGTAGTTTAGGAAAAGTAAAGATGTGATATGAAATAAAGACACTTGTCCTACTGATACCAGATTTTTAAAAATAAAGACAGGCAGAGATTACAAACCAGAATAGTGCTGGGATTTAGCTTGAGTGGTTGCTTAAAACTGCCACAAAATCTCTCAAATTCATAGTCAGCAGATGGGCCGTGAGTCTTTGGCATCTTAGCTGTGAAGGAGCATGCACACACAGACTGCGGGGCCAGGGTTTTAAGCACACGCCTTGTGTGATATGTACTTGTATTATCTTTTTTTGGAGAGAAACTTCTTTTATTCTTAAAATGACAGTTTTGCTATTGTGAGGTTCCTTGAAGTTCTTTTCTTATGGGGACTCTTGCACATTTCAGGTGGATTGGAGGCGTTCTTTCATCACCACAGATGTTAACCCGTATTATGATGCGTTTGTACGATGGCAGTTTCTTACACTGAAGGAAAGAAATAAGATTAAGTTTGGGAAACGGTAAGCATGGGAGCTACCACTCAGCTGGAAGTTTGTTGTGAATGAGGAGTAGCTCAGCTTCAACAAAGGCAGAATCCCCCAACATGTCTCTGGAACGTGCTCCCATTAAACCAGAATCCTTTCATTTCAGTGCTTTCCTGGACAGAGTGGAGTGTGTTTATTGTGCTGGTGAAGTGTGTGATATTGGGTTCCTGGTGTAGTTTTCTTGTGGGTACCACCTCAAGGCAAAATAGAGCCAATACTAAAAGCTCTTGTCAAAACTGAACATTGGCATTGGTGCAGATGTGTGCAAGTTTGGAAATACCATTCTTTTTCTTAAAGATTTGGGTTTCCTCCCCTTGGCCTACACATTATTGTATTTGCTGCTAAATGAAAATATCCTTTTTTCCAGATACACAATTTATTCTCCAAAAGATGGACAGCCTTGCATGGATCATGACAGGCAAACAGGAGAGGTAATGTTTTTGATTGATATTCTTATGCATTGCTTATGATCTTAAATACTGAGTTAAAAAAATAATTGTATCTTGGAGCAAACTGTATTTTGTACATACAGAGTTATTGATTATCAGTACATATGAAAATGGAGTAAACTCCTCTATCGAGGACATTTGTCTTGACCTGTCTATGGTGTTTTCCATCGAAACCATTTTCTGTGATTATTTGACAATTGGTGCCAGAAACATCAGTACATCATACCATTGTCTGTTGAAACAAAACAAACTGGCTGTTACTAACTTGTGTTGTTGAGATAGTGGCTCTGGTGGGTAAATTTTTGGACTTCGGAATAAAGTACCATCTCTGTCTCCAGTCTGCACTTTTGAAACACCTATTTGTATCGATGGAAATATGATTTGCTCTGATGAGAACATCAGTACCTTAAACACCATTTAGATTAAGTTACTGCAGAATACAGTTTATTTTCTGTACTGCTTGAGTCAATGTCATATATTGATTGCTGCATTGTTTATGTGAACTGTAGGGTGTCGGGCCTCAAGAATACACACTAATAAAAATGAAGGTATTAGATCCTTATCCCACAAAATTAAGGTAGGTCTGGAATTTGTAATGGCAGATAGTACTGTCTTGTGGCCAGAAGTGACTGTTCCATTGGGTGGTCTATTTGCCTAATGCAGACTTCAGTTTCACCCTGTTTGTGTCACTTTAAAAACCTGGTGAATGAAGCAGTTTCGAGCTCTTTATTCATTAGTCTGTGTGGAACTCAAAGAAAATGAGAAACCCACAAAGAGCTTACTGACCCACTTTCATCCCTCAGTAAATGTTACTAAAAGTTCATATTAGCTTAAAAGCATGTTGTGTATTACCCTAAATGGTTTTGTTTTGGTGACTTATAAAATGATTTTTCGCTCCCCAGTGGCCTAAGAGGAAAAAATATCTTTTTGGTGGCTGCTACGCTTAGACCAGAGACCATGTTTGGACAGACCAACTGCTGGGTTCGCCCAGATATGAAGTACATCGGCTTTGAAACTGTGACTGGGGATATTTTTATCTGTACCCAAAGAGCTGCCAGGAACATGTCCTACCAGGGCTTCACAAAGGATAATGGAGTCGTACCTGTGGTCAAGGAGCTGATGGGAGAAGTAAGCATCTTGCAGCTTTCTGTGCAGGCTTATCTGTTCTTGTGAAACTTGTGCTTGCAAAGGTGATGGTAGAGTCTTACTTACAAAGAAAATACAGGACCTATTACAAAACTTTTGGGGTGTTTAGTGACTAAAAAAGCAGGGAGCAGACAGCTTCCCTGGCAGCTGTGCTCAGCTGCTGGGAGGTTAACCTGTTGCACTTCCCTGTGGAATAATGTGTTACTGTTGCCTTGGCAGTTAAAGCAATCTGCCTCCTTGTCTGACTAAATATATACGTATTTATTTGTTTGTAATATGTAAGGAATGTCAGCAGATTTGAAGATACCATCCAGAAGAGCTTACTCAGGCTGAAAAAGTGCTATTTATTGTAATGATGTTCCTTTGTCCTGCACAGGAGATTCTTGGTGCTGCACTTTCGGCCCCTCTCACCACCTACAAAGTCATATATGCTCTGCCCATGCTCACAATCAAGGAAGATAAAGGTAACTGTACAGCAGCATCATGCCAAAGCCTGCCTGCACTCTGTGCATTCAATACGTGTTGACTAATTTTTATCCGTGATATCTGTTTCTTTGGTAAGGCACTGGAGTGGTCACAAGTGTTCCCTCTGATTCTCCGGATGACATTGCAGCCCTGAGAGATTTGAAAAAGAAGCAGGTCAGTCTGTTAACTGAGTTGCTTCTGTTTCCTTGCCATAGTGTGGAGGGTCAAGGTTAGATATCGAGTGGGTAAAATGGAACTCCCTTTAGTTGGAGTTTTGCTATCTCTAACTTGAACTCGAAGTAGTTAAAAATAAATGAAGTTAAAATGAGCAGAGCTGGGACAGATGTTTGCTCTCATACTTCAAGCAGAGTTTTGAATGAGAATCAAGTAACTTCTGCTGCATGTTATGGTTGAGAAGAGTATCGGAGAAATAAAAACAAATGCCTGTTGTGGAAGTGACTTCAGGGATGAGTTTTGTCTGCTTTGTATAAAATATTATGAAAAGACCTTATGAATGGATAAAAGCCTTTAAATCTTGAACAGTTTTCTTCTATCCATATTGGTTATTTTTTTTGAAATTTATTTATTTTTTAAATTTTCTTTTACCTTCCAAAGGCTCTGAGGGTGAAGTACAGCATCAGAGATGAAATGGTGCTGCCATTTGAACCGGTGAGTCCACCCGGTGTGTCCAGCTGCAGTGCATGTGTCTGGGCACTCACTGGTGAGAAACAGACCGGGAGCTGTGCCTGTCTTTTCCAGAATTTCTGCTGAAAGTCCTCCTCAGCTGAAACAATGAAGAGTTTCAAGTCCTCATGTTTTGCTGTTGTTGTAATGTTTGGTTCATTGGGGGCTGCAACCAAAATTTGTTGTCCATTGCTATCCTTCAGACATAAAAAGAAGTGTTAATTTTTGTAGGAATTGCTATTTCGGAGATTGGTTTGCATCATTATACTGATAACTTGTTGGGTGATTAAAACTTACAGCCCTAATGGCCAGATTGTTACAGTATCTGTTCTGTACAAAGAGCTAAAGTGCCTTACTGTTACAGCAGGGTCGTGCTGAATTGGTGTAGATTTTATGGCATTGAAATAGCCTGAGCTGAATATGTGATACTGGTGTGTTAATTCGCAGGTGCCCATCATTGAGATCCCGGGCTATGGCAACCTTTGTGCTCCATTGGTCTGTGATGAGCTCAAAATTCAGAGCCAGAATGACAGAGAGAAGCTTGCTGAGGCCAAGGAGAGAGTGTACCTGAAGGGATTTTATGAGGGAGTAAGTAATAAAAGATTTTGAGTATTTTCTTGCTGAGTTTGATTGGGGTGAAACAAAGCGGGTAAAGATGATAGTACTTAAAAAAAGACTGCAAGAAGGAGAGAGGTTTTCAGTTTTCCCCAGACCACTTTTCATTCAGAGTCTTGCAGTTGGAGTTTTGTAGAACTGGAGAGAGGATGGAGAAATCTGTGACTGCAGACTGAGGTCTGTGATCTGATTTCCTTGCAAGTGCTCATCTTCTGGGGAGTTGGTTGATCTTGCTACAGGTATTGATTGGGAAACTAGTGGAAGGGGCAGTGTGTTGAGGTGACTTGTTTGGTTGTTTCCTCCCCTCCTGCCTTCCCTTGTGTGCTGGCTCACTGTGATGTATTTGTTCATCAGCTGTTTTATTGTAGTCTGGCAACATCTTTATTTCTGACTATCTGTGTGTGATTGCCTGTGTGCATGCTGACATGGAGGCAGACCCATTTTGGGTAGATGACTGTATTTAATGGAAAAAACAAAACCCAAACAACTTTATTCCTATTTTTTGCATGTTAAAGATTGCACTAGTTGCTACTTCTTAATGCTGATCCAAAGAGCTATTGCACTCATTTGCTGTTCATTTTTAAAAACATCAGCTCCTGTGACCCATCTTTTACAGGTAATGTTGGTGGATGGATTCAAAGGACAGAAAGTTCAAGATGTCAAGAAGCTTATTCAGAAGATGATGGTGGATAATGTATGTGATAGAGTGCACACAGCTACTTCCAAATTACCTGTTTTGTCCTTTTCACCGTAGCTGAGTCACGAAAGAAACCTCTGCTCTGGTTCTGCTGTCATTACTGGTGCTTTGGATCACAGCAGAGTTAGGAAATACTGGTAAAAGAAGGACCTTGTGTTCTTGCACCAAATGAGATGAGTAGCTTAGAGACCTCTTATTCCCTGCTTCATCCCATCACCTTGTCTAGGTGATATTTTGGTAGTCTGATTTAGTCTTTGATATAGTTGTTAAGACACTGAAAGTGTAGGATCACTTTACCAAAGACAGTGATCTTTGTGCTTCTGTCCTCCTTTTGGTTATGCGTGGAGACCTTTACAAAATGATACGAACTGATACTTCAGAGGAGCACATAGTCAGTGTTGCTCTTGTTTTACTGAAGAGAATCCTGAGGCAGAACGCCTGAGCAGTGGCAAAAGCCATGCAATAAATGCTGCAGAGCAGATTAGAATGAGGAGGATGATTTTTGGTAAGATGTGAAGACTTTCAAGACTTTGCCAAGCACTTCACTCTTAGCTTTTACTGCCTTTTCAACTCTTAGGATGAAGCCATGATTTATATGGAACCTGAGAAACAAGTTATGTCGAGGTCTGCTGATGAATGTGTTGTGGCCCTTTGTGATCAGTGGTACGTGAAGTAGTTACAAAGTTAGTGCCAAATTATGTTGTAGCTGTGGATTGCTTTGTTACAACAAACTTTTCTTGACTGTAGGTATTTAGATTATGGTGAAGTGAACTGGAAGAAACAAACATCAGAGTGCTTGAAACATCTGGAAACGTAAGTTACAAAAGCAGATGGAAAGGGGAGTGCTTGTTGACTGTGGCTGGTGGTAGTCTAAGAGGGCTGCGAGCAGTAATAGCTTATTTCTGGCAGGTTTTGTGAAGAGACAAGGAGAAACTTTGAAGCTACTTTAGGCTGGCTACAAGAGCATGCATGCTCCAGGACATATGGTTTAGGTAGGCAAACTGCTCCTTTCCTTACTCCATGAGAATGTCCTTGTGAGAGTGCTCCTCATGAGGATGGTATTCACTGGTTCATTTGGAAGGCTTAAGTGCTATCTAGAATCCAACACTTTGTGGGTAGATGTAGAGTAGCTATATCCAACTTGTATCCTGACCCAGCATCCCAGAGAATGCACTTTCCTGAAAATCCATGTGGCTGGGGGTTACTTAATTTTTGCATTATTACAGGTATTCTGTGCAGCATCTCTGTAGCTTTTTGCCTGGGCCATTGATTTGGAAGGGACCTCAGGAGAAGAAACTAATTCCGTTTCTTGGGTATTCTCCTTAAATTCTGACTAGTCTTCCTCTTATGTAGCCTATGACATGAGGAAGCTGTTCTAACTGCATTGTAACACACAGCAAATAATCAGGAGCTGAAATCTCTTTGAAGGTTGTATTTTCTCTTGAGTAGAATTTTCAAATGCTTAAGTTTAATTTTTTTTGAAAAGGATTTTTGAAAGCATAAGCATGACCACTTACATCTCTCTGGGCGTATATGTATGTGTTCCACTGAAAGTCATGAACTGCTTTTGTGTGCCTGTCAGTAGGACTGGTACTGGCTGTACCTGATACTGGTTTCTGTGTTTCTAGGTACCCGGTTACCTTGGGATGAGCAGTGGCTGATAGAGTCTCTCTCTGACTCAACTGTCTACATGGCCTATTACACAGTGGCTCATCTGTTACAAGGAGGTAACCTGAGGGGCCAGGGAGAATCTCCTCTAGGCATCAGGTAAGGAGAGTAAATCTTGAAGTGTTCTTGTTTAAGTGTATGTGTTTGTCTCCTGAATTGTTCTCCACAAAGACTTGCCAAGGAGGCTGATGCTTTGTTTTGTTGTTTAAAAAGCATCATTTTCAAACTTACTGTGCTGTTAGTGAACTTACCACAAACTGTGGAAGGGGAAATAAGGAAAGAGAAAGGAGAGAGGAGGAATGTCCCTGAAAGCAGAACTGTGCACAGGGTAAATTGCCTTTTTAAGACTTGTTTGACTTACTTCAAAGTGGTTCTTGCCAGGATTTTTTGAGTGATTAGTCTCAGTGGCTGCTGTAGTGTCTCTGCTCACTGAGGCTGCTTTGCAGCTGTAGAAAATCGTATGCTCACAAAGTGAGCAAGACTTTATCGCTTCCTTTTCGTCACTGTATCAAAAGTTGATAACTCTCTTAGCTTGGAACTATCTTTAGTCCACAACTCATATGTGGAAGCCTTCAAGGTAAGAAGGGAAGGCATTTGTACTATGTACTTCCCAAGACTGCTGTGTGACCTCTTGGTTGGAGTGGTTGTGAACTTTCAGTGGTAGAGATTAGAGAGATGAGGTAGTACAACTCATCTGGAATGGAAAAAAACAATTTCCAGTCTTGCCTTGAATCTTATGCTCTAGTTCTGTGTGTTTTTTGGAGCACTGAACATGCTGGGACTGGAACTTACCTCATTCAATGCTATCAAGAATCTGAAAAACATTTCTCAAGTAAAGATTCTTACAGACAGAAATAGTTCTGAAAGGCTGGGCAAAGCTTTCATTTTGGCTCAAACCTCTCTAATTACAGAGAAGCTCCCTACATCCTAGTCACGTCTGGAAATTAACTTTGAAGTGAGCATCCTGAGCACAGAATTGCAGATCTGTTGGAATTAAGTATATACAATTAGGATGTACTTGAACGCAAATAGATAACATCTTCCTTGTGGTGTAAGCAAATGCTTTTTACCAAGACTTCCTCTGTGGGGGACAGTAGAAAGGGATTGCACATCACAGTAATAGAGAAAGTATAGAACAGTAATTGCTAGAACTAGGTCAGTAAAGTGGTATGTGTAAGACGTTGTTTTAGACTGCTGGTATCAATTCAGCTGATTGTTTAATGTGTACTGGAGGTGCTCTGGATCCATAATGCTTTTCCTGTCTTCATAATACAAGCCGAAGCACCTGCATGTTCCTTTTGTTTGCTCTGCTTATCAGATGGAGGATGTTGTGAGAACTGATCGCAGTTTTAAGTAGCCTTACCCAAACTGCTGTGGGGCAGAAGAGAAACTTTTACTGATATCTCAATATGGGACTAATTCTGTGCAGGGCACATCAAATGAGCAAAGAAGTCTGGGATTACATCTTCTTCAAGGCAGCTCCATTTCCTAAAACAGAGATTCCTAAAGAGAAGTTGGACAAGCTAAAGGAGGAGTTTGAATTTTGGTATCCTGTGGATCTCAGAGTTTCTGGCAAAGATCTTGTTCCAAATCATCTCTCTTACTACCTCTATAATCACGTGGCCATGTGGTCAGATCAAAGGTGAGTTTGGAGATAATGTGAACCAGGCGTGCAGGAGAGAAAGCTGGAGAGTTTGGAGTTCTCATACATCTGCTAATGGCATTTTTGGACCATGCAGCATTCAGAATTAGGTTGAAAATGTGTGTTTTCATATTGCAGCTTTGCTATGTATTTACTTCACCAAATGCTTTCTATCTTGTCTTTGAACAGAGAAAAATGGCCAGTAGCTGTGAGAGCAAATGGACATCTCCTGCTCAATTCTGAAAAGGTAGAGTGGGGTTTCATGTGAGAGATGGCTTTTGTGGCTGTCAAATAGGCACTTAGCCAGGCTGGAAAAATGCTTCTTACTATTTAAGAGGAGGAAATAGTGAAAATTCCAGTTTCTTCACTGGTGCCCTCCAGTTTTGCATTCATCAGAGGTAAAGACCTGCCTCTCTTCCAGTTCTATGGGATGCTTTTCTTAAGTTAGCTCTTACATAGCTTCACCAGTTTAGTAAAGATATCAGTGCATTTCTGTTAAGTTTTAGGGTAATACAGAATATAGAATGTTTTGGTTTTGGGTTTCTTTGACTATAAATTTTAGCCCCATTAAGCACTGGAGTAGATGCAATGAGAGGAAAACATTTGTGCTGGTAATTTGCTAATGTGTGAAAGTTGTGAAATGGAATTAATTTAAAGTACCTGAACCTGGGAATTAGGCCTTGGAGACTGTCTAACATGAAGCAAAACCCCGCCATCAGAGTCCTTGGAAGAAAACAATGCAGGATGAACTGGAAATACCAAATTTGAAGTAGTATTTAAGTTTAATTTAGGTAGTTTCTGGAATGTCCTGCCTCAGAACCTGACAAAGGCTGGGCTGGAACCCGAATGATGCCACCACTTCCCCTGCAGCTCTGGTGTGTGTGGACCTGTTCAAAGTTCAGGAGGTAGATGGACAAAGTTCAGTCTCCT
The DNA here is from genome assembly GCA_039877255.1 of Loriculus beryllinus. Lineage (NCBI taxonomy): Eukaryota > Metazoa > Chordata > Aves > Psittaciformes > Psittacidae > Loriculus > Loriculus beryllinus. The sequence continues at coordinate 39,892 of JBCJKH010041309.1, read as the reverse complement.
TTTCTGTGTTCAGATTTACCCTATTGCTTTTGCTGGGGTTCATGAGCAAACACCTGCTCAGGGGTTTGCCTAAGTCCCTGTTGTGTCTGTTTTCCTTATCCAGCAACAAAATGGACGTGTGAGCAAACAGACTCTTCTGTTTCTTGCAGATGTCTAAATCTACAGGCAACTTTCTTACCCTAACTCAAGCTATTGACAAGTTTTCTGCAGATGGTAAGTGTGTTCTGACCTGCATCTGGTTTTCAGTTTTGCCAAAATGACTAAAATGAGTGTTCTGCTCTCAGAGGAGCTGTGGGTTTATTGGAGGATTGAATTGCAATAAATCCAGTGCTTACCACCTGTGCTTTTTGACAAGCTGAACTCCTCTATGCAGGCACACAGCCTGTTCAGCCAAGAGCTGCTCCTGATGTTGAGACCCCTTAAAAGGTGCCTGCTTCATGCTTCCACATTCACCTAAGAGATCAAAACACATACAGATACTGATGGTACACAGGGAGTGTCTACATAAGTGCCTATGTTCTATGTTCCTTCTTGCACACTCTTGGTTTTTGGGCAGTGATTGTGCTAGGCTCCTGGTCCTTGGTGTGTGTCTGGTTTCCTCCCTCAGGAGGACAATGTACCTCTACTGGGTAAAGTTCATCCTTTCAGACAGCTCTCTAGCTGGCCAGGCAGATTGAAAATGCACTCTGTGTTTTATTAACTCATAATGAAAAGGCATCTGGAATTAATTTTGAGTGCCTCCTGCATATGTAGCTACCAACTAATTGCATGCTGGCCACATTAGCTGATGCAGTTTCTTTCAGGCATGCGTTTAGCCTTGGCTGATGCTGGTGACACTGTTGAAGATGCCAACTTTGTGGAAGCCATGGCAGATGCTGGTATTCTTCGTCTCTACACATGGGTGGAGTGGGTAAAGGAGATGATTGCAAACAGAGACAGTCTGAGAAGCGGTCCTGCCAACACCTTCAATGACAGAGTCTTTGCCAGGTACTGTACAAAACCTAATAATACACTTTGTTCCTTTGTTTTTCATGCAATGTGCATCTCTATTTATTCTACAAATTAGTGAATTACATAGAACAAAACACTTCACAACATAGGGTGTGGGATTGCCCTGCACGGGTGATAGTGGTGTTTTACACAATCTGCCATTACATAGGGTAGACTCTAACGTTGGTGTTCTCACTTTTCTTCCCTCCCTAGTGAAATGAATGCTGGCATAATGAAGACAGACCAAAATTATGAGAAGATGATGTTTAAGGAAGCTCTGAAAACTGGCTTCTTTGAATTCCAGGTAGGAAGTCTCTTGTTAGGTGTAAGAAACTAACACTTGGTATTTGTTACTTTGTGGATTTCTTTTGATCCTGATGTCTCTGATCCTTAATTAGACAGCTGAATTGGAATTGGAATTGTGCCAAGAAACAAGAGTACTTGAATAAATCTGAAGTTATACAGGTCTCCTTGTGTCATTTTACGAAGGACCAGGAGTAGACAACTGTGTATCTGCAAATAGTCCTGATTAATGAATATAGGCAAAAAGCTGTTTAAAACAAAGACACTATTAAAAAGAGTGTTTCCTTTCTTTAGCTCCTTTTTAATAAGGAATTCTTTATGAGAAATCTAGATAATGCATCAACAAAGTTGTTTGGAAGCAGAATGCTTTTTAATATACTCAATAAGCCGTGTCTCCAGAGTGTCTGCTGAACCACGGACTGCTCTTAATGAGTTACGGAGACTCCTTTATGTGGCTCCTTTATGATACCCTTGAATATGATTAAGTAGGTTGAATTATGTATATAATGATAGATCATATTCATTGTCTTTTTCTTAATACTTATTAGTATCTCTGTGCAGGCTATTTGGATGACAGTGACTGATACACAGTTGTGGATATTTTTGTCTCTTATGTCTGTGCCAATAAACACTTTAAGTACCATATTGCAGCAGAAATCCAATGGCTGCCTGACAGATTCTCACTCAGGTGCTTCAGGAAAATGCAGTTCTTATAATAATCCATGATTGAGTTCTAAGCTGTTTGCATTCAAAGGCATATTAGAGCAAGCAGTTGTGTGTTTTCTTCTCGGTGTTTCTCCATGGCAAGTGGGGGGTGCTAATGCTGGTTGCATTGGCTGTGTTTCAGGCAGCAAAGGATAAATACCGTGAGCTGGCGATAGAAGGGATGCACAGAGAGTTGGTGTTTCAGTTTATTGAGGTTCAGACGCTGCTGTTGGCTCCTATTTGTCCCCACTTGTGTGAGCACATCTGGTCGCTGCTGGGAAAGGTACTCACTGATGTTTGAGTTTTATCACTTGATTCAGATCTCAGCTTTTCCTGATTTTTAGTGAGGCTCCTATCAGGCTTATGGATGTCTTTTGCATGCAAATAGAAGAAATATGTCTTAGGATGTAAAGAGCCATAACAGATCATTGTCCATAGAACAGTGAACATATTGGGTTATCCTGTTACTGAGATAACATATGCAACTCTAATACAAGTCACTTTGGTTATCTACTTACAAAGAGGTGATCTAAAATTGACCCAGATAATGTACTATTCCTACACTTAAGCATGAAACTTTGGGGATTCTTTACTGCCTTATTCTTGTAGGTGATATGTAGGTGTATGGCAGGTGTAATTGTATGTATAGTCCTTAACATTCTTACAAATAAATGTTTGTTGACTGCACACTTACTCCTTTACAGCCTGATTACAGGTGGGTGTTCACTGAGGTTCCAACTGTCTAAACTGTTTCCAGTCAAGCTATAATGGGTTGAAACCCCACCAGATACTAATGTGTTTTCATCTCTGTTCATGTTACTTCTCCCTTTCTTCAAAGCCTGATTCCATCATGAGAGCCTTGTGGCCGACAGCGGGTCCTGTTGATGAGGTATTGATTCGCTCATCCCAGTACCTGATGGAAGCAGCTCATGACCTGCGACTTCGCCTCAAGAACTACATGGCACCTGTGAAAGGAAAGGTGAAGTGTATTAGTGTGCTGCCTGGTAATTCTGTATTGCTTCAGGAGTCCTTCCTAATTTTTTTGCTTGTTTTCTTAGAAAAGTGCTAAAGAACCTTCCCAGAAGCCTTCTCACTGCACCATCTACGTGGCAAAGAACTACCCGCCCTGGCAGCACACCACCTTGTCAGTTCTACGCAAGCACTACCAGGTCATCGTCCTTCCGTGTTTCTTTGGGCTGCTTACTTGCTGCTCTGGGGGCTCTTTTTCTCTATCTGTAGAAAGTTTCTAAGCTGTAATTTGTTACTTGCCCTTTATAATGGGTGTTCATTGATATTTAGGTCAGTGGAGGTCAACTGCCAGATAATAAAGTAATTGCCAGTGAGTTGAACACCTTGCCAGAGCTGAAGAAGTACATGAAGAAGGTTATGCCTTTTGTTGCCATGATTAAGGTAAGTGCCAGAGGGACAGTTCTTGTATGGAAAAAGCTTTTGTGAAGGAAATTTGTTGGACAAAGGCAATGATAATCTGTAACTTGGTGAATGGGTGTTGTTGTTTCCTTTATTTCATTCCTGGATCTCCTGCTAACATTTGACTTCAGTTGCTTTCCTTCCCTTGCTTGTTTGGCATCTTCATGGTTTGTTTATAAACTGCTTTGACATCTCTGGAAGAAAGATACAGTAAAAATGTCTCTACATGACTTAGCCCAGGTGAATGAATGGTCTGGCTGGGGCTCGGTAGTGTCTGTATTTTGCAGGTTATAATCTGTGCTTCAAATACACGTGAATTCCTCTGTGTTTGAAATGCATCAGATTTCACTCCCGTTTTTTTTATGTTGAAATGCTCTGTGTTGCTCTGGGGACATAAAAATGCTTAAAACTTGAAAGCTATGAACAAGTTAGAGATAAGTGATTGCGCCAAGCTTAAGGGAGGATAAAAGGGTCTGTTCTGAGCCTTGAGTGGGATTATGGATTTTGTGTATTATTTGTGTGCCGTGAAAGAATAAGCAAAAACTTTAAAAATAAAAAGGGGAGGGGATGGCCAGAATAGAATTTAAAATCTTTTAAACTTGTCGTGATCTGGAGAAATTGAGATGGATTGGTAACAGGAAAAATCCTAATGAGTGTGAAATACTTCTTTACCTTAAGTTTTAGCTTAATTTTTAAAATTCCTGTAGTAATGTGTTCTGTTGGTCTTATATTTTATAAATGGAGGTGCTCTTTTGCCGTCTCTCTAGGGTTATTCTAATGACTCCTTCTCATGGTAGCTCAGAAACCTTCAGAGGAACAGAGAGCACAAAACAGCTACAAAGCTTCCTGTAGAAGGATGTAAAGAGATGTAGTGATGTGTTAGACCAGCTGGTATGGTTGGAAGAGGTCAGAGAAACTTTCAGTGCTACAGATGTATTGGGTCTGAAATGTCTTGGGCTTGATGTCCTCATTCTGACAGAAGTCAGTGATCCTGGTGCAGCTGGGAGTGGGCTGTCCTGCTGAGCCCTCCGCTAGCATCGATCCTCTCACTTCTGAAGAGCAGGGAGCAATTTCATATAAAGACATAGAAACATCTGAGCTCAGACTCCCTACATCTGTGTGTTTTTCTCTGAAAACCAATTATTCAGCAATTCCAGTGCACAAGGAACATTACTTCTTGTGCTTCGTATTTGTCAAAGGAGGGCTTAAATGGATGAGAAATTTTGTAATTTATGAAGGAGCAATTCAGTGTGAATGCAGAGAATCTTTCACATTAAACTGACAAGGAAACCAGGAAACCACAGCCATGCTGAGTCTGACAAAGCAGAGCTTCAAAGGAGACAGCTGGCTCAGCATGCAAAAGCAAGAAAGGGGCAGATTGAATTCCAAAGAGGAAGTTCTGTTTTAGTGTTTAAAAAAAAATCACGTGGGTTTTCTATTGCCTTTAATACTTTGTCTCTTGTGAGTGTTGCTGTTGGCTTTCTCAACTAATTAAGTTACTTTTATGTTAACATATAAAGTAGTTGTTATTTCCCTGCAGAGAACTTGTTTTACGACTGCTGTGAACATGTCCAGTTGTTGTAAGCTTGGCCTTTATTTCAAACTAGGTCATAAGACTGCATTTCCTGCTGTGAAATACCACTGAAATGCTGACTTACTTTGTGAATCCTCAATCTGCACATTAAGTAGGGATCATAAGTAACTGAATGTCAAACGCCTTTTCAATTCTATATTAAAAACGTGTTCTAATTGCTCTTACTCCTCCCATCAGTGTCACTAACTTGCTATAGAAGAAGCCCTGTTACAAGAAAATTATTGCTCCTATGTTAGCATGTTGTGCCATCAGAGAGCTCTCATGGTTAAAGTCCCATTCTGTTCATGACTGATGGAGATAGTTTGCCGTTTTGAAGCATCATTTTACTGCAGCATTTAGAGTTTTAATCCTTTGATTTTTTTTTTCCTTTTTTCCCCTCTGACAGGAAAACCTGGAGAAGAACGGCTCCCGTGTTCTTGATCTGGAGCTGGAGTTTGATGAGCGTGTAGTGCTCATGGAGAATATTGTCTATCTGACAAATTCCCTGGAGGTTGGTACATAGCTGGCATATTTATTACTTGGGTTTTTTGGCATAGGTGGAGGACCAGCCTTTCCTAAGGCTCTAAGCTTGGTTTCATTAACTTCTGGGTGTATGCTGCTCAAGCAGTGGTTTTTATTATCAACTAAATAGGTCTGGTATCCCCTGTTCCCTCCAACTGGATTAAACTGTTTATTCCCCTTTCTTCCTTTTTTCTTTTTTTTCACAGCTCGATCACATTGAAGTAAAGTTTGCTTCTGAAGCAGAAGATAAAATAAAAGAAGACTGCTGTCCTGGAAAACCATTTTCCGTATTCAGAACTGAGGTAACATCAGAAATTCACATATTGGAAGCCTGAGAACTTCATTTAAAAAAAGCCAGACAAAAGCAAGCATACCATGTAAAAACTTGGATCAGACATGGACACTGGATTCGTTGTGCCTTTCACCCACCACTCCTTCAAAACAAGAAACATTTCCAGAAACAATTGTATTTTGGTTTTTCTTTTTCCTTCCTCTGTATAGAACCCTAAATGTCTGAATGTACCTTAGACTGAGGTTCTTCCAGTCAGCACCGCTTAGTTATCTGATGTGAAGACTCTTTATTTATTTATAGTGGCTAAGAGATTCCCTTCGGTTGCATAAAACCTTTCAAAAGGATTCCTACAGCTCTGTTGTGGATCCTAGGCAAGTCGTATGTAAGATCAGTGACCCTTCAGAACAGTGGCATTCCCTAAATACGTCCTCAAGACTTGTTGTGTGTTTTTAAAGAGTTGGGGCAGTGCTCACATTATGCCACTGGCAAGTGTGCTTCTAAATAAAGTTTTTCCACCCGGAATGCTTGCTGGCGGCAGATGCTTGCTTGGTTTGATTTTGTGCTTCTTTCGAGGCTTGCATCCCATGCACAAATCTCCTTTAATGTTTGTATTAACTTCCTTACAGCCCAGCGTGTTTGTGTTCCTGGTGAACCCTCAGCCATCAAACGGCCACTTCTCTACAAAAATTGAAATAAGGCAAGGGGACAACAGGGAGACAGTGATCAGGCGCCTGATGAAGATGGACAGAGGGATCAAAGGTAAGGTGCTAGCACAGCTGTATGGCTTAAGAATCAAATACATCTGAAGCATGGAGATGGGTATAAAAGGAAAACTGGACCTTATCCAAGATCTGGTGACAGCAGAGTAATCTTTTCTTTCTGAATCTTTAAACAGCTTGTGTTTATATTAATGTTTTTCTATAGAACAAAGACGGCTACCTACCAGTGACGGTGCACACAGAGGAGCAGGGGAAAGGCACTGTGTACATAGTAGAGGGCTGTGTGTGTGTGCATCTACTGGTGGTGTGCTAGGTGGGTGCTTCTTGATGCTCGAGAACAGATGAGGTTAAGCAGTGACTTTCTCACTCTGTCTTTTCCAGAAGGTGTCACTGTTCTGTTGGTGACCAGGGCAGAAGGTTGTGCCTGGCTTGGCTGCAAGATCACAGGCTTTCTGAGCTTTGTTCTAGGTCTGCTTAGCTCCCGTGTGAATAGGGAATTGTACTTAAAACAACACTTACCTGCCTCTTTCTCCCGGTCTCTGAAATTCATTGCTCAGAAAATGATACCATAATTGCTCAGTTACTCATGGCTGTCCAAGCAGCAGATAAAGCAAATCTAGTGCTTAGAGAGCTGATAGTGCTTATCAGGAGCTGATGTTTCTGTGTGGTTTATACCTAGTTCTGCTGGTAACATGCAGTGTAACCCCTGAGTGGTATCTTCGTAGTGAGTGTAAATCTAAGCATGAATGTTATTCCCAAGAGAGTGTATTTCCTTGGAGCAGATGTAGAAGTACTGGGTATTGCTTTGATCAGTTCAGTTGACATGGCAGCCTGTGTGCAGATCCTGGAGCCTAACCAGCCTCTCTCTTCACTGCAGATCTCTCTAAAGTGAAGCTGATGAGGTTTGATGATCCTGTGCTTGGTCCCCGGCGCGTTCCAGTCCTTGGCAAAGAGGAAGCAGGGAAAACACCTATTCTGGAGCAGGCAATCTTCCACATCGACCTGCACAAGCACCGCGTTCGCCTCTCTGAGAACGGCCTCATGAAGGACATTGGGGACACCATTGTTTACCTTGTCCACTGAACTGGCACGTCTTGGGGTGACTCTGAGCATCTGTAATGAGCAGAGATGGGAATTTGTTCTGTAGAAAACAAAGCTTCCCTCTGCATGCAGGCTCACCCCATCTCTTTTAAATATGGATAAAATAAAACTCTTTTCCTCTGGCCCTTTGGCTTTTCTTGAAAAGAGCAATATTAATGTTAATGTGGCCAATCCTTCTTTTCAGCTGTGGCCGGTGGTTTCAGGAGCAAACTAGAGTACCACACTTGGAATTCTTCTCCCTCCATGTAAATCTCATGTAATAGAAGGGAACAAGTTGCTTGCACGTGTGTTTCTTTTACTCTGCAATGACCCAGGTGACTGAACAGCATCAGGGCACTTTGACACAGACCAGCAGTTCAGAAGTACTTTGATGCTGAAGAACTCTGAAGCGAGAGTTAAATAGGAAAGCTTCCCTGCTTCCCAGCTCTTAAAACAGGTGTGCCTGTAGCACATGCTGTTACAGATTGACTTTTCCTTTCTTATTCTTTCATAAAACTGCATGAATCTATTTTAAGTAGAAAGGTGAACTGTTCTTGTCATAGATTTTGCATTGTGATAGGTTTTGGTAATCTCAGGACTATCACAGGCTGCTTTCCTCCTTTTTTGGATTATGAATCATCACACCCAGCTCCAGGGCTTGTGTCTGCAGAGTCAGGAAGGTGCCTGGTGCCAAACAGCATTCTTTGTTCTGTACCACTGCTCTTCAGCAGCTTCACAGCTCTCAATGCTCCATATGGCTCAACAGTTCAACTTCCTCTAATAATACATGGTCGGGTGGGAGGAAGGAATGTGCCAGAGCACAAGACTGCCTTACCCAGAGCTGTGGAGTGTGCCCTGCCTTCTCTTTCCTTTGCTATTCGTTTGAAAAGGCAGGTTTTCTCTGTGGTTATACAGACACAACTGGAGCTTCTCTTTCCTGCTGCTTCTCTCCAGTCACACTAAGCAAATACTTGATGGCTCCCGACACAGGTTTGCTCATCAAGAGAAAAAAAGGTGATTCAGTGGACATGGGAGGTCTGTGGGTGCTGGGGTCAGCAGGGGAAGGATCAAGGCTGAGTGCTGCTGGGGTAGCTTGGGGAAAACCTCTGCCAGCCTGAACCCTGCTGGATACCAGTGGGCAGGAGGAATGGCAGAGGTGGTGCCTGGTTCAAGGGGGCTTATGGGCAGCTCATGGGGCCTCCTCAGCACAGCCATGGGGAGAGCAGAGCTGTGGGGAGTGGGCTGCAGTGAGGAGCTGGTCCCATCCCTTCCCTTCCCTGTGGCAGCAGGGATTGTTCCTTTGCTAAAGGTTTGTTTCTGTGTACTCCGAGCAAATCCCTTCCAAACTGGAAGACCAACCCCCAGCATGGGCCCAGTGCCAGTTCTTGTGTGTGTCTGTGTTCATGAGGGATTTGGTGTATCGGAAATAGGAGTCAGGAACCGAGCCCTTGTCCCAGCCCCAGGAAACTGCTCCTGGCAGGTGAAGGAGCCACCCAAAACAGGAAACAGATGAAATGAGCCTGTTTTTCATGCAAAAGGTTTTAATGGTAACAGGGAGCTTCCAAGGGGTGGGAGGCTGCAGCAGGAGCAACTCCAGGGCCAGGTCCCGTTTCCCCCCGCCATCCTGACTGTGCTGCCGCTGCAGGAGGGGCTGCGATCCCTTTGCTCCATTTAATTCATCTACAGGCTCTAGCTCTGAGCAGCGCTGCTCAAAAATGACAGGAAGAAATGTCCAGAAGCTTGAAGTGGTTTTAACTGGTTGGTTTTCAGGTGCAGAAATACAAAATAAATATCTTGAAGATTAATATAAAACAAACGGAATCCTTCGTTCATCGGCTTCTCTCTTCTCCCCAGGAGCGTGTGAAATTGAAAAAGCCTCGTTAAAAAATGAACTTCACATCATGGAAAAAATATTAAGCATCGCAGAATTCGTACACATGTCTCTGGACCAGCAACTAAATGTATGTATCCTATTGATTCCTCCTACCCATCACCCAATAAGAGATGATTATATATCCTACTGCTCCTAAGCATATACATGTGAAAATAGCCGTTTCTGTTTTCTCACCCTAGTGACAGGGCTGTAACATTTCTGATAAGCATTCCTGGGCTCAGTGCCAAAAGAAGACAACAGAATTCCCCGCTCTGCTCCGCAGAGTCTCAAGGTGAGCACCGCCTGCTGATCCCTGCTGCCTTCAGGGCTCATTTCAGCTGGGACTTTGGTATAACAGGGACTTTCCTCTGCTTTTATCACACGGACGGTCCTCACCATCCCCACCACTGCAGGGAGCTGCGCGTGCCACGGAGCTCTCTGATTCGTCCACAACATCCCCTTTGGAGCAGGTACAAAGCCATGGGCTCACACGGGTACGTCCCCATCGCTTCACCTGCACAGGTTTGGGTTCTGACACTGACTCTGGATGTTTTGAAGTGTGACTTTTTAAATGGGGGAGATACTGAGACTTAAGGCAAAACCCCTGAGAAACGTGAAGTCAGAGCTGTTATTGCACTTAGAACACGGAGCTGCACGAATGAACCGCAGTGAGTATTTGGCAGTGAGAAAACCTCCTGAAACAATGATCAATGTACACCTGAGCTTCCATGTTCCTGAGCTGCTCCAGCACTGTCTGCATTCCCCTTTCCTAGAGCTAGTGGAGGTGGGACCAGCTCTTCAGGCTTGGGGTTCTTTTATGCTTTATTCTCCCAGATTTTTCTCTCCAAGCTCATTTCTTGGGTGTGCTGGATCTGGAGGAGGTGCTCGGTGCTTCAGCAGTTCTTGTTTTGCTTTGGCTCATGGAAAACTAACCAGGATGAAACCAGGAAATAAAACATCAGTGTTCATGAACACACCTGATGATCACGAAAGTTGGAGTGGTTTGGAAATCTGGGTGCACAACAGCCTTAAGGGTGTTTCTCTAACACCTAACATCATCCCCTGGGGCCCTGTGCTCCTGAAGGGGCTGGGCTGGAAGCTCCTCTTCATCCTTCTCTGCCTGGGGCAAGCGGCTTCTGGCTGGGGCAGGGGCGATGTGGAGGGATCGGGCAATGTTCCCTTCCTATCTCAGCTCATCGTTCATCAGAAAGCACGGCAGCCGCTCACGCACGGGGGTACTTGGTTACTGAAGCACTCCAAGGGTTCTGCCAGCCTGGGCAGGCGATTGGAGCTGAGCTGATGGATGGTCTGGTCCAGGCTCCAATTCATTACTGATCATAACATGCAAGCAGATTGAAAATAAGCCCCATTCAGGAGCCTGTAGAAGTTTGTTACTGGTCCTTCTGTTCCAGGTGCTGCTTTATGTGGTTTTCCAGAGCTTTTCCAGTGTTTTCCTCCTGTGCACTGCTGGCAAGCCCGCTGCTCCAGGTGGGAGAGCCCCACTGGCCTGTGCCTCTGTTCCTAGAGCTAGTGGAGGCTGGACTCGTATATAGTGCACTCACGTTGTGTTTTGCCTTTCCTAGCGCTGTTTCTTTGCACCCCGTGCTCCAGGTGATGGTTTGTGGACAGCACGAGTCTGGAGACATGGTGGATCCACAGGGCCAGGGCTTGGAACAGCCTCTCCCCACCACTGAGAGTGCAGAGGGGAGACATCTTGAGGGGAACAGGGTGGCCTTTCCTGTGAGCCCTCCTAGCCAACTGGGAATGACAAAGCAAGGTCCCCATGCCAATGCCTAACTTCTCTTTGCTGGGGAAATGGGCTGAAGAGAGTCTGGAGGGTGGGAAGGCAGGAGGGAAGTTAAATAGATGTGTATATAAAAAGAACAGAAACCCTTGAAGCACTTGCCCGCCTCCATGTGAAGCTGCCACCCTCCTGCCAACATGTGATACCTCCCATTCCACTGCTGCCCAGCTAACAAAAATGAAAACAGGATGAGGGATTTGGAGCAGATCCCCAGGAAAGATGCAGCCCAGAGCTGAACCAAGCATGCAACATTTGCTCATGCTCCAGACAGCCGGTGGGCTGATGCTGCTTGCAGAGTCAAGGTGCTTGGAGCTGAGTTGGAGTTCCAGAGCAGAGGGATTTAGTCTGGTGCACTGGGAGAACTGCTCCTGACAGACCCAGCTGATCTTGGTTTCTCCATGAGGACAAGGGCCACTGCCTTGCTCCGTGCTGAAGCTCCGGGGTACTTCTAGGAGGTCCTGCTTTAGCCTGGGCTTTTGGAAGCAGAAGGTTTGAGTTCTTGTCCCTCTTCCTTGGGATGTTCCTGGTGAAGTAACAGGGTTCAGATGCTTCTTGCTAAGTGTTGCCAGGGGAAGACGTGAGGAGGACTTGGCAGTTTTGCTCAGGGGGCCACAGTATGAAACCCGTGGGCAGGTATGACTATGGGAACCAGATGCTTATTAGAGCTGTTGCTTTAAAATATGCCTTGTTTTCAGTTATCTCTCCCTACATATTTTGAATATATTTAGGGCACTTATCACCATAGTATCAAAGCACTGAAATATCCTGTGCAAGGAGCTGAGACATCTGTCTCAAAATAGCTTCCTGCTCTTTTACCAAAGCATGGGTTTCACTCTCAGTGCTCCCTTTCCCTGCCATTGCCCATGACTCTGTGCACATGAATGCTGGAGCTTTCCCTGTCCCCATCAGCCCAGTGCTGTCACTTGTCATAGCAGTGGGTCAGGGGCCAAGTCCAGGAGAGATTTGTGATGCTTTGTGGTGCATTTGCCTTAAGACTTCAGTACCGTGTGGTTCTGCATGGACACTGTGAAGCATTATTGCTGTTTATCTTGCTATGTGAGGATAGAGTGGCTTTGTTCCATAAAAGCAATGTTCTCACCCATCATATGAGCAGAATCTGGCTGTTAGAACCCAGAGATGTGCAGAAAGACTCTAAGGCTTGTTAAGCCTTAAGGCATGCTGAGCTCCTTAGCTTTTCCTGGTGCTCCTGGTGTCCTCCGATGCTTACTGTGTTCATTTGGTAAATGGAGCTGAAGAAGCTGCTGTTTCTCCTTGTATTGGGCTTTGGCAGCACCGAGGTGTGAGAAACAGAGCTGCAGCCACCTCTGCTGTCCTCTGAGACTTTCCTCTTGCAGCCCCAAGCTGAACTTCAAATCCTTCCTCCCTGCCTGGCCCTGCAAGCCTGCTTCTCATGGGAAACCCTGCTGCACTGGTGGGTACCTTCCCAAGGGGACTTCCTTCAGTCACATTCCTCTGACCCCGGTGAGTGATGGGGCATTGCTTCCTTCCTGCCCCTTGTCTTCAGCTGCCCCCCTGCATGCAGACTTTACTGAGCTCCCCCCGGGGCTCAGCAGCCCCTGGTTGCTCCTTGGTCTCAAGGAATCTCCTCCTGAGCTCCTGATGGGATGGGCACTGGGGTCCTGCAGGGCAGGGTTAACAGACATCAACATGGGGAGCTCTCTGGTCAGAGCCAGTCCCTGGCTGCTTGCCTCGTTCCTGGCTCTCCAGGGCCATGGAGCTGTTCACCCTCTTGTTAGCACACAGGCAGTGATCACATCTAGAGCAGGTGTGGGCAGGCAGCCACTCTGCCCCCTTCAAACCAACACCAGACACGACCTCCTGAGCTGGTCCTGGACATACCTGATCCAATTCTCTTTATTTCTGAATGTGCTTGGGGGAAGTGGATGATCTTGGTTACAGAAGCAGCTGATGAGGTCCTCTGGATTAGTTTTAAAGAGATGAGAAGTGTCGTCAGCAAAGAACCAGTGTCTTCTCTGAGATGTTCAGCTGTCCCTGAGGTGGCGTTGCTGAGAGCCATGTGCACTCTGGTTTGCAGCTGGCACCACCTTTTGTACCTGGGCAAGCTGCGCATTCTCAGTTTGGCGGGAGCACAGGGTAAGAGCTCATCTTTGTCTCTGGTGGTTTGTGCCACTGAATATCCCTGATGGCAGATGCCAGCATCCTGCTCCACAGGGAATGTAGACCAGGAAATGGCTTTGTGTGTTCCCTTTTCTCAGGGCCAGAAGAAAACAGATGACAGTTCCAGGGCTATGCCAGCGGCTTGGAGCGTTCCTGTTGACCAGTGGAATTAATTGTGTGCTGTCCTCTGCGGATGTGGTTTTCAGCAGGTTGGGGTGAAGCACAGCCGCAGGTATGGGGGTGCAGCCGTGGGTGGTCACAGCAAGGGCAGGAATCGCTGGTCTGGAAATGGGCAATGAACCCAAGCCTGACCCCCAGGAGCTGCTGCTTGGGGTTTGCTGGGGGCGGCCCTGGCCGGTCCCTGCGTCCCCAGGGCTCACACATGGAGGCTTGAACTGGAATCAGCTGAACACTGGAGCTGGTGCTGTGGTGGCAGAGGCTGGGCTGTGGCGTGGCTGGTGCTGGGTTCTGCTCTGTCACACTGTGTTTCATGCATCCTAATGTAGCCTTGAACCCATGAATTCCCCTTAGGATATTTACAAAAGCGATATCGAAATGGGAAGGAGTTGGAAGGAGCTTGTGGACTGCTGGGAGGTAGCTGATGGGTAATTAGAAACCAGGCAATGAAGAGAAGCAAGATTCAATACCCCTGTCTGCAGAGTCTTGCCTATGTAATGGCACGTCCCATTCATTGTCCCTTTCTTTTCCAAATCACCTTCGGAACTGTGCTCTGGTTGGAAGTCCTGGACTAAAATCAAACAGAAAAGCAACCACCCAACAGAAAAATAATAATCTGTGTGACTTCCCCTCCAAAGGCACCACGAGCCATTAGCCAGGAGCTGACTGATTGTGATTTATGGTTTCTGTACCCAGCAGAAACAGGAGGGTAATGAACCAGTGTTTTGATCTCTGTGGGCTTCCCCGCAGCAGGCAGGAGATCAAAACAAGCTTGACTATTCCTGATTCCCACATGTGCTCTTCCCCCTCCCGCTCCTCCTCTGCTGCTGTAGGTAGCCAGGGAGTATCAGTCTTGTGGATGCCACAAACAAGCCTCGTCAGGGTCAGAACAGGGGTCTCCTGTACAGGGACAGACGTTGTCCTGTCCCATCCTGCTCCCTTGGGAGCAACCTCAGTTCTCTGCAGCCCCAGACTGGTGGGTGCTGAGGGTGCTGGTGGTGGGAGGTGCTGGGAGGTGCTGGGGATACCTGTGGCGGCAGCAGGATTCTGCGAGTCTCGGCTGCTTGCCCCTCACAGCACGAGGACAGGCTCAGGCATATGAGGGAGGCAGAGCGGGGTCATCCTCAGTTGGTGGACACGCTGTAGCTCTTCCTGATGGGGAACGTGAGCTGCCCCGAGAGGTCCAGCGACAGCGCCTTGGGGTGCAGCGCCCGGCGCTGTGGCAGGGGACTGGCGCTGGGCCTGGGCGAGTAGAGCACGGCCAGTTCAGGGCCTGCCAGCCCGGTCTCCAGCACCACAGGCTCGGGCAGCGACTCCGTCCTGGTGCGGAGCAGGCTCGGGGACGGCTGCAGGCTGTGCCGCTTGGGCGGCGGCGGGCTGTGGTTCTGGAACCTCACCGTCTTCACTTGCTGCAACGAGAAGGGACCTGAGTCACTGTGGGAAAAGCAGCCGCGAACCCCCCTTGCTGTGATCCGCCCTGGGGAGCTGGGAGGTGCTCCTTCCTGGGGGCCATTTCCATCTGGTGATGCTCTCCTGGGGGCTTGGTTGGGCTTTCAGGGCCTTGAGGAGCAGTTTGCCCTTTGGGTGCCACAGGAAGGGAAAGCTGCTGCGAGGGCAGGTTGCAGAATGACTTTTGCCTTTATGAAATTGCCCTCTGGCTGCCAGAGGGGAAAGAACTTTCCCTTCCTCAGCCAAAGCAATGTGGGGAAGATGAGGGGAGCTCTGTAGAGACCAGCTTAATGTGAGGTCTAGCACCCAATTCTGTGGCATTTGCTCATTCACTCCTAATCTGCCAGGGACCTCGGTGGGATTCCTGCCTGATTTAAGACCTCAGAATAGTCTCAAGATTTGATCATGACTAAATGTGAGTTTACAGGTAGAAGCTCTGCAGCATCTTGCCTTCCTAAAGAGCTTAAGCTGACCAGCAGCATCAGCAACACAAATACCCCATTTCTTAGAGCAGGTACCAATCCCAGTGGTTTCTATCAGCAGAAAACCTGTTGGAAATAGCGCAGCCCTGGTGGGATCTGGGCTGGCACTGAGCACCTGCCGGGCTTGAGGCCCTGGAGCTGCAGTGCCCACTGGCCCTACCTTCTCGGCACTGTTGCGGGTAGATTCGGGCTTCACCAGGATGGACGGCGGGGCCGAAGCAGGCGGCTTTGGGGCTGCCTCGCTCTTTGCCGGGAGGTCTTTGGCATCCAGGATCAGGGAGCTGCACACGGAGGGGGTTCTGCTCTCCCCTCCTCTGACCACGAGCACCGGGGACGCGTCGTGGGAGAAGTTTGTCCTCGCTCCTGCCTCGGCGGGGATGCTGTGCAGCGCGGGGCTGAGGTGCGGGTAGAGCTGAATCGGCTGAGGCCGCAGCACCGTGGTGAGAGGACGCCGGAGGGAGCCGGCAACGTGGACGGGGGTCCCCGCCTGCCCCGGCCTTTGCAGGGATCCGTCTGGGGAGCAAGAACCGGTTGGAAAGGAGTCAGCAGGACTGAGCATGGCACAAAGTACGGAGGCGGAAGTGAGCACTGGTTACAGCCCTGCACCAACAGCCCCCTCCATGGGGATGCTGCGGGGTTGTAGCTCCCAGGGATCACCATGTGCCCAGTGCATGCAGTAACCCCATGTGCGGCAGCACTTGTTTGCATCCACAGACTCTCCTAGGGATGCGGCGACTGCTGGGCTCTGGCCAGGCCAGCAACCCACACCCCTCAATTCCCCTGTACTGGCACAACAACTTATGCCACAAATTCTCCTGGATAGGAGCGCTCTGGTTTCTGAGGGCTTGCTCTGCCGCCTTCTGGCCTGCAGACACTCTCTGTGCACACACTGAAGTGCGTTAACCCCGAACACAGGCTGCAGAGCCCCAGCACGACGTGCTTGGACGCTCCTGCCCGGCTCCCGAGCTGAGGACCCACTGTGGGCAGCGCTGCCAGGAGCAGGTAAGGACCGGACACGGGCTCCTCCCTCCATCCCCCCCCCCAGCACTTACTCTTCCTGGCGCTGCCGCGGCCTCGCCGCAGCGGTGCCGGTCCCGCGGCCGCCACGCTCCGCCCGGGCGAGGGCACGGGCACGGGCAGCAGCGCCGGCTTCAGCGGCCGGCTCTGGCGGGGGCCGTGCTCGGGAGCGCTGCCCTGAGAGGACAGCGAGGAGGTCGACAGCGTCCACGTGGCGTAGAGCGAAGGCATCTTCGAATCGGAGGGGTTCGGTTTCCTGGGCGAGAAGGAGCAGGCAATGAGCTCGTGTGGCGCTTGGGATCCCGGGGGTTCTGATGTGCCTGCGCTGCCTCAGGCCAGGGCTCTGGTGGGGCGCGCTGTGGACCAGGTTTCTGGTTCCATTAGAATGGGGGCTTTCATTTTTCTGCACCTGACTTACAAGAAATTATTCCCATGCGGGGTTTGGATTCATTACACAAACCCTACGGCATTTCTAAAGGGGCCTCCAGACACCAACCCTGCCTTGTGTTTTGCCCAAACCTCCTGCCCTTACTCCTACTCCATCCCCATCCCTCTGTGTGCTGTGCAGCACCTTCAGCAGTGCTGTCAGAGGCAGCCTTGGTGCAGGGGCAGCGATTCCTCCTGCCTTCCCTACAGAAATCACCATCGTGTTTTCACGTGAAGCCACTAAACTGCCCAAACCCTGCAGCCTTCCCCATCAGTATAAGGCCGAACACCGTGCCGGGTTCCTCGAGAGAGTGAGTGGGCCACAGTGAAATCCTCCTGTGAGCTCCTTAGGGAAGGAGAAAACATTCCTCTGATGATTCTTCACCTTTCTGGGGGTGGAAGAATGACTTGTGGTTTGATAACTGAGCAGTGATTCATCAAATAACTCAGGCATCGATCTATTACGAAGACATTTCCTAAGAAGGGTAGAATAGCAGCTCCAAACCTGGCACAGTGGTTGGGATACTTTATGAGGCTATTTAGGGTGACGGGGCTCTGCTCTCCATTATTTGTTAGTGCTGTTCCCGGTGAGGTGGGGCTGTGGTGTTATTGGAAGTTTGATGGTGAAAAAAATGAGCTGGGGAAGTGGAGATTGATCCCTGGT
>JBCJKH010041309.1:0-22149 GCA_039877255.1 Loriculus beryllinus | reverse complement strand
TAGGGTTAGGGTTAGGGTTAGGGTTAGGTTAGGGTTAGGGTTAGGGTTAGGATTAGGGTTAGGGTTAGGGTTTAGGGCTAGGGTTAGGGTTAGGGTTAGGGTTAGGGTTAGGTTTATGGTTTAGGGTTAGTATTAGGTTTAGAGTTAGGGTTAGAGTCAAGGTAAGAGGCCAAACGCTCGTGCTCTGTTCTGCTGCTCAGCCGAGAGCAAACTCCTGAGAAGTTGGATTCAAATGGACTTTTAGGTGGAAAACAGAGGAGCGAGAGCAATGCGGGTTACACTGTTTTAAAGCTCACTGTGCGCTGAAAATGCAGAACAGCAACTGTCCATCCCGGCTTTTCAGCTGTGGGAGCAGAGTCCAAATGTTTGGTCAAATTCAGGCAGTTTTGGGTCAATTTTAGGTAGTTTTGGGTGCCTTAGGGTCAACTTTAGGCAGTTTGGGTAATTTTCAGGCAGTTTGGGGGCATTCTCTGCCCATTTGGGGCGGTTTTGTGTAATTTTGGGTCCATTTGGGGCCGTTTTTGGTCATTTTGGCTCAATTTCAGACTCTTTTCAGTCATATTGGGTGTATTTGGGTCATTGCTTGTCCATATGGGGCTATTTTGGCTCAATCTGGGGCCATTTTGGGGTTTTTGGAAGTTTGATGGTGAAAAAAATGAGCTGGGGAAGTGGAGATTGATCCCTGGTGCTCCTGAGCATGGGGAGGGTGCAGGGGGGAGAGCTGGGTTTAGATCAGCACTGGGACCTCTGCTCTGAATTGACTGTTCCTTGTTTTTCTACTTGGCCTGAGCGTCTCTCAGGGGAACTGGGGGCACAGACAAGTTTTTATCCTTCTCCTAAACAGTGTATTTTAGTTCTTGCTGTTCATAATGCATGCTTGTTTGGTGAGATCAATGGCTTTTTGTCCTTAAATGCCAGTTTTGAACACAGTATTTTGACTCTAAAAGAGCCTTCAACATGTGGTTTCCCTCCTGGCAGGAAAAAAGAAAGACTGGAATGAACCAGAAGGAATAAAGGTGAGTCTGAGCACAGACACGCTGCTGTCCATCCTGGCTCCCACACTAACTCATCAGTGCTGGTGTGTCACCTCTGCCAGGGCTCCTGAATTGACTTACACAGTGATGAGAGAAGCTGCTGCTGCCTCTGTCGACATCCCATGTTACAGACAAGTGGATGAAGGCTGATGTTGTGCTGTTCACTCATCCCGACTGTGTGGCCCCTGAGGGAATGCTGCCGGACCCCCTGTCCCTGCCATGGCCCTGGCTCCTGGAGGGAGATATGATTCCCACCTGGTGCAGCTGAACTGGGACATGGAGAAACTAAAGGGGCGAGAGCTGTCAGGAGTCATCCCGCTGGGAGAGGAGTCCAGGCTCCCATTAGTGCTGTGGGAATCCCCTGCAGGGATTTCTGTGGGGGAACAAGAAAACCCCAAATCCTGTGTGTTACCCACTCCCCTCCACACGTTCTTGTATCATGTAGGAAAAGCCAGACCTGAAGAGGGGAGCGACGTAGTTGCTGGGGAAGACGCCCGCTCTCCCGGTGACCAGGGACATGCCCCGCAGCCATCCATCGTGGTCCTTTCCAAAGACACGGACCCCTTCTCCCTTTTGCAGCTCCAGCTCATCTGGCCCATGAGCCGCATAGGAATGGAGAGCCACACACCTGAGGAGACAGGTTGAGGGAAGGAGGATGCTGGAGCACATTCTGAGGCTCTGGGTTTAACTATGGAAGTCTCTGCAGCCAGCCCCCATTGACCGTCTGGGTGCTGCCATCATTGTGGAGAGAAGTCACAGGGAAGAAGCTGCCTCGAACTTCAGGCCAAAGGGGATGTGAATAAGAGAAGAGCCAACAGGGATGGAGAACAAAGCAGAGTCCATCAGTGCTTTGTGTCCCAAGGGCCAGCCAAGCCAGCCATGGGTGGCAAGTGTTAGCGAGGGGAGAGCTGCTGCTTTCCACCTAACACAGTGAAAATACTAATCAAAGACTCGTGTACCTGTCCTAAGGCAAAGCAGCATGAAAGGGTGCAGGTAGGATGAATGCTGTGTCCAGTGACAGCATCGAGAACATATTCTGTCTTTGAAGCAGGTGGTGAGCCGGAGACCTTGCATCTGCTTGCTTTGAGCGTCATCTGGAGGTGTGAGGTGCAGGAGGAGCACTGCTAATGCAGCAACCTATGTGTTAACCCCATCTTCCTCCCTTTCCTCCTACTGGGAGCAAAATGTTAACTCCATCTTCCTCCCTTTCCTCCTACTGGGAGCCCCAGCAATGCTGGGGCTTCAGCTGCTGCCAATAGGGCTTTGAGGACAAAGTGGGCAAAGGAGGAGGCACATGGCTCCTTTCCGGGCTAGCAAGGACACTGGGCTGGAAATTCATTTGAGATCCCCTCTGGAGCTCTGTTGCGATTCGGGGCTAGGGCAGGGGATGAAGCTTTGGTCTCCACAGCAAACCACGAGCACAAGAAAATGGCATTTTTCGGAACTCTCCCAATACTGTCCTTTAAGGAACTTTAAGTTGTCTCCAGTGCAACACATTCCATTGCACTGTAGGGTTGTTTTTTGTTTTCAAGGGGAATGTGATCTGCTCCCAAACATTAACAAGTTACTGACCAATTCAGGCATTATCAGATAGCATCTAGAAAATAGAAACCACGGACCACTGTCCAGATGGGCAAGGGCTGCTCCCTAACTTTTGAAAGGTTTTTCTCTGGGTGTTGTTCAGAACACCCACGTGAAAGTTTGCCTTGAACCGCCTGTCTCTGGATGGTAATTTGACTTGCAGAGGCCAGGGGAGGGTCAGCTAAGGGAGCTCTGATTGTGCAGGTTTATCACTCCATACAGGAATCATCTTGAGGGGCAGGATGTGCAGATCCTGGTTTGCTATTGCAGGGCTGGAGAAGGAGCTGTGCTGAAGAGGCAGCTGGTTGGACATTCTAACAGGGTCCTCACTCTGCAAATTATTGTAAGGAGGAGTTTGCTTGTGCTCAGGATCCGGGGGTGTGTGGTAGTCTTGGGTGCCCTATGCTAATGCATGGACATAGCAAATATCACGAGTGTAGCACAGATTGCAGCTATCACTCATGTACTTGTGCTTCCAGAGGTCAGGCTTGATACTGTGGAGGCGCTAATTGCCATGTCGGCAGTGTGTTGCTGTGCTGTTGTCATTAGGCAGCTCACTATGGTGCTAGGCTGATGAATCTTATCTAAGGGAAAACAAATCACTGCAATACATCAGCTGCAGATTTCAACTCTGGGAAAGTTTTAAAAGATTGGATCATTCAAAACACCACTGACCTGCTTCAAAAGAAATACCTGGAAGCACTTCAGCAGTAACTGGTTTCTTTATGTTTAAAAGATCTAAAATGTACTCTTGACAAATAGGCAGGACTATACATGTCTATAAATGCTGAAGTGAGGTAGTGAGGTGCAGGGACAGTTCACCTGCTGGGAATAGAACAATTCAACCTTGATACTAGGTCTCTGTGAGCCCCTGCCTAGACCAGCCAAGCACATTCCTACATGGATCTGCATTGGATCCAAGTGCATGGGAGCTGTGCCCTGCTCTGCCTTTACTTCCCAGCTCCTGAGACCCTAGGGTTGGATAAGCCTGAGGTGAAGGGACAGAAAATTACATGACACCCCCCCAAGGTGTATGGGTTTCTGTACGTACATGTAAGCTGATATGTGGTGCTGCAGGTGGGGAAGAGTGACGATGGCTGCTGAGTGCCCCAGTGATCCTGGTGCAGGGTAGTAGGATGCGCTGACCTACAGGGAGAAGGAAAGTAAAGAAAACAAAGTGTTAATCTGAATATGAACTAACATTAGCCACTGGGAGAGCAGCTAAAGGCGTTTGAGAGGCTTCATCCACCCTTCAGAAAAGCCAACAACAACCAAAGCTGTTTGAGGAGAAAGAAGAGTTTGGAGCATTCGACAAAATCCTGTTGCCTGCTCCGGGAAGGAAAGGAAGTTTGGGAAAACAGTGTTTCAAGCCCAGACTTTGCTGACTAGGAGGAGAGCGTCCCGTCTGCCAGGAGAGGACTGCTATAATCACTGCTGTTTAACTTGTTATTTATGTAACTCTAGCTGGGAGTACTGGCATAGTCTAAACCCCAAATAATACAGTCCTTGCCCAGTGAGCTTTTAATAACTGTTATTAAAGTTCTTTACTATGTCTGTGGCGCCCTGAGTTGCTCCATAGCCCTATGCGTACACGGAGCTCTGGCTGTGCCAGGAAGAGCAGCAGTGTGAGATTGCGGGCAGAGGCTCCTTGCTTGGGTTTACTTGGTTTGGGATGACCCTTTCCCACCATCACCCTGTATCCACAGGGAGGTACCGGTCACCACGATGCCCCCTCTGTCCTCCTGTAGGGCTTCGTCCTCTGGGGAGGAACTTCAGCTCCATTTCTGCTGTCAGAGGTGATCACCTCAACACATGCAGGTTTAAGTGTCTTCTCTGTGTTTTCCCCCTGTTGGGGCCACATCTGGACCATGTGCTGGTATCTTCCCCCTTGGCCAGGAGACTCTCAATGTGGGAGGGTTATCTGTGTTTCAGCTAAGGGAGGTGCTGGCTGGATCCTGCTGGGAGCTGTGTGATGGAGTGCTTGAAAGGAAGTATTTCCCTTGCTGGTTGTAAATATACATAGCAGTCAGGGTGCAAGGTCTTCAAATTGAAACTGTGAGTTTTCTTGGGAAGGCAATGACCCTTCCTGTTCCCATCAAAGCCCAGCTGCCTTTCAAATGGCAAGGGAAAACAGACCAAGCTGAACTTTTTGACCTGTCCTGTCTGACTGCTGGATGCCCAGCAGTGAGGCAGAGGGTTAGTGGGAACAAGAACACATCCAGAGGTGGTGCCTCCTGGCAGGGGGCTGGCTGTAATGCTCTGTGGGTCTGCATCGCCTTGCTCTGCTTTGGAGCCTCTCCAGGGCTGATCTGTCCCTTCTAAAGCACAAAAAGGTATCCCAGGGTGAGGTGCTGTGAGCCAGCCGCCCATCCCTATTGGAATGCTGTGAGGCATCAGCCGTGTTGCACTGTGGCTGCTGCTGGGATGTGAAAGCGAAGTTCCCAGCAAGGCAGAGTGGCATCTCTGGGGAATTTCAGGCCAAGGAAAGTCACTGGTCTGGGATGTGGCTGGGAGCCCTGCTCGCCAGCAAAGACCACAGCACCTTTCATGAGGAGGTTGTCAGGGCTTTAATCTCTTGTTCATTTCCAATATAATTTCTAGTGGTCATGTCTGTAACACCAAGCTGGAGTGCTGGCTTAGCAAGGACTGGGGCACAGCGTAAGTGACTCACCGGTGCTGCTGCTCTCTAGTGAATGACGTTAATTAAGCCCCAGCAGCTGAAAGTCTGTCTCCAGACCTGGAGCAGCAGGTCAGCTTCAAACCAGCTCTGTGGCCCTCGTTTTTTAGCCCAGGCAGGGGCAGAGCAGGCTCTCACATAAATGAAGCTGAAATTACAGTTCTGCTTTAATAATCTTCATAATCAAAACCTTTGAAATTTGGGTATTTGGAGGGATTTTTTCCCTGCACTGGTGCAAAATAACAACCTATTGATATTTTTTCTGATGGAACTGTGGAGAAATGTTCACTTCTGGGTGGAAAGCTTCATGTTTTCCATCTCTCTATTACCCCTCTGCATGTAAGCAGCTATCCGGCCAGAGCCTGTATCAAAGCTGGTTTGGATTTTCAACAGAGAGGAAAAAGACTGAATGATTTTCCAGGCACGTGTGACTGATTTCAGCATTCACTTCTGCTGATCTCTTGTGAGTACCTTGCAATCCCTTACAAGTACAAGAAGTTTATTTCCTGCCTCTCCTAAAATCCCTCTCTTGCTCCATCTCACTATTTAGGTTGTCACCAAGCGGATTTCCAGCTCTGCTCCTCTGTACTCTGCTGACACCAACAGTTCCCTGTTGGGAGGTTTGTGAGATGCCCCATGGGGAGGGAGATCTGCATTCCACCACAGGGCTGTCAGTGCTACTGACAGCTGGGTCCTGCAAGGTCAGCTTATTTATTACCTAGAAAAGCCAAATGCACTGGATGCAGGTGCCAGGTTTATCAGCCCCCTTCAACAAGCAGCGAAAGGTTGCACCAAAGGACACTTCATTGTTTGTGCTTTGGGGGATACAAAAGATCTGTGTCCTTGGTCTCCCTCAAATGTCTGTAGTCTCATAGTTTAGGGCAAATCTCATGTAATAACTACAAGGTACTGGAAAATTCCCTCTCTTTTGACTCTCACCCCAAGGAAAGCAACAAACATCCACTCAAAATGTGTGGATTTGTTTTTGAATTACAAGGAAGTCACATGGAAACACATCGATTAAGGATGCATTTCAACCTGTTCTCTTCTTTAATGTTTCTAATAACAGCTTGATACTTGTACTCTGGGCTGAGTTTTTAGGGCTGGCAGCAGGCACGCAACTGTTCTTTACTTCCAGTCTTCTGTCTTAACTGGAGTAGTTCAAACTACAGGAAACACTAGCTGAACTTCCTCTGAAGCTGCTGAGCTGAGTAAACCAGCCCTTGGGATTAGCATCAGTTCCCATCTCTCCCACTACTCATCCATCTTGCATCTTTGTTCTGATCACGCAGCTGCCTTATCAATGGCTTTTCCGTCTGATTTATACTAGCAAAAGGGATGAGTGACCTCAGTGGGATGTGGCCAACACAGTCCAGCCTGGCAGTGCTCAGTAGGGTTTGGGAAGGCATCAGCTCAGCTCTGCAGTCAGTCATCACAACCCAAACCCAGAGGCGGAAGAAAGGGAAGCTGCACCCTGCGTGGCCGTGTGAACAACACGGATCCTGCTGCTACCCTCCAGGAGCAAAACGTGTTCAGAGGAAAGGAGATTCCAGGCCTTCTAAGGCAAAGCGTTAATGTGTTCCCTCTATTGCTTCTGCTGTTGACAATAGTTCACACTGAGACATTTCTGGTAAGATTATATTGGGTTTGTGAGACATTATACCACTGCAATTGAATTATGGTTCTATTGTAAGGCTTCATTTCCTCTCACATAAAACAGGGTCTAATATCCAAGGCTCTTCGCAGGCTATTGCTAAGTACAAAACGCCTGCTGGGTTTTATTGCACAGACACTGAACTGCCAGGGGCTGGCTTATTGCTTTATAAAATTAACGTTAGAGCAACCTTGAATATGAAAGATGTCATATAAATCTAAACAAACCCTTTTTTTCCTCCCATTTCAGATGATGTGTGAAGATTCTCTATTGAGATCTTTAGTCAGAGCGCGAAGAAGGAACTCTTTTGCTCCTGAAGTAAAGGTCAGTCTACATTTATTATCTCTGACCCAAACCTGGCTTCTTTGAGCACGGTTCCAGGTTCAAAGTGGAGCCTGGGAAGGGCTCCGCTAATTATCCTCCCCTGGCAGAAGCTATTCCTCAGGTGCTGTGCAGCTGCAGGCAGAAGCCTGGCTCAGGGCACAGCTCCCGGCTGCTCCCCAGCAGGCTTGGCAGCGCTTTCTGAAATGAAAGCTATTGCTTTTGACAAGAGAAACTTTCTGCTCTCTCCCCCTTGCCCCTGGGGCTCACTGCAGGAGCGCAGATCTTGGGATGGAGGATGCACCTTATCCACATTCAGTTACCCTGATAACTTCATTTCTCTTTTGGTGAATTCCCCTGAGCTCTTACACACCTTTCCAATTCAAAAGGAGAGGAAAATATCCCAGCATCCTGATGTGGGTGACAGCTCTAACTGGTGCTGGCAGCATGGTGCTTTGTCTGAGCATTTGTGCTTTAGCTTTTCCAGTCATCAGCTGTGCATCTTGTTTCTACCCAGGATTTGCACTTTGACTCTTGCCGCTGGTTCCTTACCTGGACGGGGGTGCTGTAGGGAAGCTCTGCTTTCTCGCTGCTCTGGGTGGCCACGGTGGGGTTGCTGGAGCTGATGAGTACGGGGGAGCTGATCTCCAGCGCCTGCCGCTCGGGCGAGTGGACCATGCGGTTGAGGGTGTTGAGGGCGGTGGTGATGGAGAACTGCCGCAGGCTCTTCCGCCGGGAGTCAGGCACCTTGGGGAATGTTGGAGAATCCACGCCCTTGGCTTTGGGAGACACCGTTCTCAGCGATGTGCACTTAAACTGGGGGGACCAGTGGCTTTTGCTGGTCTGCAGGAGCTGCCTTGCAGTGGTGTTTGGCTGGAAGAGACAAAGCAAGAGATGATTGCACGTTTCACAAGTCATGCCTTGGATTCTCAGTTTTCTCATTTTCCTCCCTTTTCCTACAGGGCAGCAGGTTTCAGATGATGTTACAGGTGCTCTTTGCCAACACGTGCCTCATTGTCTTCAGTGACAAAGCCCAGATGCAAAATCACTGCTGCAAAGCTGACAGCAGATTAACATTGTTTGACAAAGTTGTTGCTTAGACAACACGTTGCAAGGCCGGGCGCTCTCCTGGCACACTGCAGACAGCCTTTGGCTGCTGGGCTGAGCTGCTGGGCTGAGCTGGCTGCTCTCCGGCAGCGCTACCATGCATGGAACTCGAACTTAGAAGGGATGTTTGGGCACATCTTCCCTGTGCCTGGCAGCAGGATGTGGAGCCTGGCAGTCGATGAGCACCAATGGCTTTCCCAGCAGCATTAGATCTACCCAATGACATCTCTGTAGGCCTGAATATTGGTGGCTTGATCCTGCTGCTGTTGAGAAAGGCCTGGCTTCTTGAGAATTGGGCTTAACGAGGGAAGAGTTTGCATATGGGCAGTGTGCAAACAGCACTTGTTGGAAACTGCTGATGAGGCAGTATTAATAGCAGAAGGCATGCGGTGACAGTGTTTGTACCACGATGGCTGCCAGAGGAATTAATCCTGATTTACTGCTGACACCAATGAATTGCAAAACATGGAGATCCTCACCCACTTGTGTGGGGCAACGTGCTTGGGACCAGCAGCGCTGGCTCTCAGCATGGGAGGTGCAGGAGACTTCAAGTGGTTGTGTTTTAAAGCAGGACTTGTTGCTGCATTTCCCTTCTCCTCGCTCCTTAAAGCAAACTTTAAAAGTGAGCGTGTGTGTGTGGACATGTGTGAGATGGCGATGCTGTCAGCTCTATATGCAGTTAAGCTTTAGCCTGAACAGGAAACTTTTTTCTGCTGTCTCTAATCACCAGGAGATGCAATAAATGTCAAGCCAAGTGTCAAGCCAAACGGCACCCAAGTGTCAAAGCCAAGACAAGCCTTGCATCTCCCCAGACCTGCCCTTGCCTTCTCCATAATTAGTTTCTAATTTGTTGATGCCTTTACCCTAACTAACTTACTTCTGTTAACGTCAGGCTTAAATGAGTAATTACTGAAGCTAAAATGATTTCAGTAAATGAAAAGACATTTTACAAAATATATTAGAGCTTCAAATAAGATCTTTTACTTGTGTTCTTTTATAAAACAGCACCAAGAAGGGCTTGCTGTAATTATGATGATTACAAGTATTAATTTTATTTCTAGGAATTCTTGTTGGTGCCACTTACACCCTGCATTTCACGCCAAATGGCAGGAATACAATTAGTGCCAGGAATGCCGCCTGTGCTGTGCTGAGCTGGTGCTGGGGCAGGCTGGGGCATTGGGATCAGCAGAGCCTGGCACCAGCACAGTGGCGGGGGGCTTGTCATGCCTTTCCGGAGAGCAGCAGCATCAAACAGCGTATCATGTCCTCTGCTCTGCACGGCTTTCACAACATCACAGCGTGGTTTGGGTTGGAAGCGACCTTGAAGCTCATCCAGTTCCAACCCCTGCCAGGGGCAGGGACACCTTCCACTAGAGCAGGGTTGCTTGGAGCCCGTGCAGATGTGCTCTGATCCACCAGCTCCTCTGGCCTTACACGGCACAACGCTCAAGCTTGGTTTTAATCTAAAAGTGTGAGCGTGGCTGGATCGGGGCTGTGGACATGGGTCTGAGGGTGAGGACGTGAAAAGCCTTTGACTCGCTGGAGGTTTTCCATCGTGTGGAAATGCCTTTGTAATTGCCCCCTACAGAACTAGTTATGCAAAAGGGCAATTGCTGCCAGGCTGAGAAGCTCAGGTCTCTGTTTCAGGAGTTGAAATAACCTGGCAGTGCTGGGGTGCAGGTGTCTGGAATATTCCAGAGGAAAGCAGCTGGTTTGTATTAACTGACAGCTACACCTCTTTGGAAAGACGTTTCTGAGCACCCCAGAAGAGTTAACTTTTAAGATGTTTTCATTTCATCTTGTGAAGGATCCTGCCTAGGGAGGGGAAGTATAGGGAATTTATGGTTTTCTCCCTTTTGAACTAATGTGTAGTTTTCTGCTCCAGCTTTATTGACTCAAGGCTGAGGGCTCAGAGAAGGTTCCAGAGCACTCACCCTCGTGCAGGACATGTGCACAGTGTCTCCATCGGAACTCGTGGAGATTGTGCATTACTGCTGCAGTAAGGTAAGGGACTCTTTGCTTTTATTTATGTATCTGAATAGACACACTGCCTTGAGGATACTGTGGGATGGAGTTACTGGTAACTGCCTCAAGCTGTGTCATTTCAGATGGTAGCAGCCGACGGCTGTCACGGAGCTGGCGGACCAGAGGATGCTCCTGCCCCTCTGCAGAAGCATCAGTGTGCTTTTGATGCGTGTTAACTCCCCATGTGTAAACTTTGCTGTGGGAGCAGAGACCACGGCACCTCCTAATGCAAAAACCAGGAATGAGCTGTGCAACAAAGGCAAATGGAGTGAAACCCAAACCAGTGCAGGTAGCAGAAAACTGAGGAAGGTGACTCCTGCCAGACAGTGAATTCTCATGGCAGGGAGTGCTGCTGCCTGCCTGGCTTCTGTGCTCCTCACCAGGAGGCTGAGCACCCAGATTTCACAGAGCTGCTGGTGAGTGCAATGCTGCTCCTAACTGATGTTTTTCCTTTCTTTCCTCCTCTTAGTCATCAACCACAGCTGGCTCCCAGCTCCTGCTATAGCCACTCCACATCCAGCTGTGACCCTCTGAAACACCCAGCCCACAGCCTTCCTCTCCTGCCTCCTCTTCCCATCCGTTAGAACGAGGAGCACACGGCAGCAGTGTGATGGAGAAAGAGGTCACTTCTCTGTGAGGACGCTGATGCCTTTGGGCAGTGCTTTCTGTCCTGCTGTGCCTGCCTCATCTGGCACTGCAACGACAGCTGACTTTGGGAGGTGCAGCTACTCAGAGAGTGTCCTTTAACAGAGTAAACAGCTCTGTAGCCTTTGAGGAACAAAGGGGAACACAGTGCAAGCTCAGGTATTGCTCTGTAAATGCGTGCCACAGGAGGCTGGGCACATGTGCTGCATAAACAATGTATCCCCAGACACAGAGGCAGTTTTACCTATGTCAGTAGGTGTGTTTTAGAGGAGTGCTCGGAGTGTTTTGATCCTGACTGGGGACTGTCACCATCAGCTGCTCCACATCACCGACAGCAGTGTGAGAAAGGGGGGCAGCCATTGCTTGTGGTGGGAACCTGCATCCCTGGTCTTGGTCCTGTGTCCCTGGGGGGTTAACTGCTGCAGCAGGGTCTGAGGGGACCTGGGAACCTCCCTGATATCCAACAGGGAGCTCCTATGGAGGTGGGGTGAGTAGGGCACACTACAGCTTACACAAGGCCCCAGCCCAGCCCTGGGTGCTGCTGTTACCTTGTGCAGGGTCAGGCTCTCCTTGTTTTCGGTCCTGTCCCTGCCCCTGGTGTCGAAGCTGCTGAGCGCTCTGCTGAGGGGCACAGGCAGCGGCAGGTGCTTGATCACCTGCACGGAGCTGGCTGGGAAAATGCCGCTGATGCCGTTCACCTCCCCCAGGTACCAGTTCTCGTCCAGCTGCCGGAGCAGCACGATAATGTCCCCCTTGTTGAACCGCAGCTCTCCAGGGTTGTGCCCTCGGTACGTGTACAGTGCCTTGGCTCGCGGGACCTGCGGGGTGGGAAACAGCCCTTGAGCTCATCCGATGCTGAACACAGACAGAGCTCCCCAAAAGCATCCCTAATTACTGGGGAAAATGTAGAGGTCTAAGTCTTAAGCATGCATTTCTCGGGATTAACTACCCACATCCTTTCTTGATGTCTTTTTCTAATGAAGACAAGCTGCAAAATACTTATGCTAAATTTGTATCAAGATGAAAAGCAGGCTGAACTTGTTTTAGAGTATTAAGAAACAGTTAAAGCCTTAAACCAGTCTTCCCGTGGGCAAAACATGGAGTTTTGTATGTGCTGCCAAGTGCTGGGGGCTTATGAGTAGGACCCTGCTCTGTTTTCCCAATCATCACCACCAACAGCCTGCCAGTCCCGTGGGAATGGCACCGCTGTACCAGTGACACACTCTGGCTTTTGCCTTTTCTGCCCAAATCCACCTGTGTCAGTGGCCAGGGCTGAGGCAGGATTTCTGCAGAGTTCACCCCCCATCAGCCACTTCTGGGAGGTCAGGAGGGGGGAAGAGAGAAACCCGGTGTTTGTTTTCCTGAAGCGTGGAAAAGACCAAATTTTCCATGGAAATTTAGTTTTTGGGAAGGAAATATTTTCCAGTACTGCCAAACACTGATGCTTGGTACAGAAAAGGAACCAAGAAGAGAAAAACTGTATAAATTGGATGTACTGTGTTTACTTCAAAGCTTTTGAAACAGGAAGCAATTAGTTTAATGCTTAGTTCTAATTAACCCCCTTTGCTTGTTTGTTTCTGCTCATAGCGAACATTTGGCTTCATGACACTGAATGTACATTGCTGAAAAAAAAAGGAATGGGCTGGATAAGCTTTGAGGTCCCTTCCAACGCAGCCCATCCTGTGAGTCTCTGAACTTCCACTGCCGGTGCTTGCCTGGACATACGCACCTTCTCAGAGGAAAAACAGACTGTTGGGAACAGGGGATGACGGGAGCACCATCTCTCCTTTGGAAACACTGTGACAGAGTCCCTGGTGTTAAACAAGGACAAGGAGCACAGGAGAGCTTTGACTGCCTCAGGAGCCACCAGAAAACAAACCGGGCTAGTGCAAACAGCAAACACAGGGCTTGTGAGGGAGAAGCACAAACAGATGGGATGGTGAGAGAACGGCTGCACAGCAGAATCAGGCAGAACATAAAAGGCACCAAGAACGAGTTATGGAAATGTATTAAAAATAAGAGAAACTCTGAAATGAAATGCATGCCTGTTACTGACTGGGAAAGGTGAGCAAGCCACGAGGGTGCTGAGAGTGTGGAATATTCTTTCTTCAGCAAGAAAACAGATGAGACAGGAGGGCAGGCTGGAATAGAGAGTGGAAACCCAGGTAGGATAGGGGAGTTTGTGACATTAGGGCTGGTTGAAACTCATCCATGTGTGTCTTCCTCTGACCTTGGTCACAATCTTCACTCCTTCACCTCCTTTTGAACCCTTTCCTCCCACTTTCATGCCCTTTGAAATCTCAGCCCCTTCTGTTTTCAGGTTTCCCTCTAAGCCTGGTTTTCTTTCCCGTTGCTGTTTCCTGGAGCTAGCAGTGACCACTGATATCAGCTCACCTCTCATTTTATAGAGCACTTGGACTTGCTCATTGAAATTTGTGCAAAACTTTGGATCTCAGTGAAGGGAGATTAATATTTCATATTAATGTTACACGCTTCTTTAGTATCCAAAAAGCCTTCAGAATGTGGATCTTTTGGGGCTTGCTTGGTAGGTTTGAACACTCTTTATGTAACTAACACTGTTGTGGTCCTTTGTGTACTTTTGGTGATCCTTGACCGGCACCACTCCCTCCCTACCAGAGCTCCTGTACTGCAGGGATGGGTTCAGCATCTCCCTGTACCTCGGCCTCTAATATTTTAATACTCTGTTAACAGCAAAAATCAGGGTAATATAAACCAAGAGAAGAAGGGTTTTTAAAAGCCACAACAAGGCAAAGCATTTTGGTTTGGAACCAACTAAAATTCACTTGAAATGAACATTTTAAAGATCTTCATAAACCCCCAACCATTCAATTCAAGTGATTTTCCATGGCCCAAGTCAGTTTTTTCCAAGGTCTGTTGCCTTTTTTTGTTGATTTTGTTTGTATGTTCAGATACTGGGCCCAAAATATCCCATTAAATTCCCAGCTTTATTTAGGACATAAACCAAGCCTTTATCTGCCCACACAGAGCAACCCATGTGGTTTGCACTTCACTGGGTGCTTTGCTGCTTCACGGGCCCTGCACAAAATGCACCTTCCAGATGAAGCCTTCCGAAAGGCGTGCATCAGGGTCACCGCTGTGTAATGTGTGTACAGGGTGCAGGAAAGGCACAGAAAAGTGTCAGAGTCCCAGCAGCAGCGCCCAGGCTGAGCAGGCACCTCATGGGCACCTGGACTCACTCCTTATCGCTGGTGCTAAAGTGCGGGCAGCTGCGGGTGCACCTCGAACCTGAATTCTTTCTCAGGTTGGGCTGGTTTCTGTCCACTTGCGGATGGGCAGGATCCTCTCCAAGGCATCTGCCTGGCTTTATGTAAAGTGGGTTAATTGCAATGGCAGAAACTGTGGTGCAAATTAAGCTCTGCGATAAGGACAAGGTGTGCCTGGAGGTAGCTCCCTGCGGGCAGAGGGAGCAGCTCTCCCGCTCGTGGGGCAAAGAGAGACCGGGTTTGTTTTGATGGAGTTTCCTCCTGTTAGCATCGCCAGTTGCTTTTAATCCAAAAGCAGCATTTGGTGCAGTGGGGTGTTGTGGCAGTAAAATGTTCAGCCAAATATTGCAGATCCTGGCACGCTCCCGAGCTGCGGGGCCAGTGCCTGTCATTACGTTCCCTTGGTAAAACACTATGGGAAGCTCTGTGAAAAACTCAACCAGATTTTCAACTTGTTGAAAATCAGTGTAGGGTATTTGCTGCCCAATAGCAGAGAGGCAGCAATACAGAGATGAAACATCAGGGTGAATAGAGAAGGCTTTTTTTCCCAGTCTTGCCGTGCAGTACTGCAGCTGCAGTAGTAATGCTGGCCGTGGCAGATGCCCCTCAATGCCTTGTCCCCATTCCTAGTGTTTTGAGGCCCATAAGGGAGCAGGATTTGATGCTTTGTTATTTTTGGCGTCTGGCATCAGCTGTGCAGGGGCAGCCATCCAAGACATCTGAGTCTCCCTCCGTACAAAACAAAGCAAATTAAAAATATGTACATGTGTGTGAGGAAGCGATTCAAAGCATCCCTCATAGCTGAGAGAAATGCACACTATAATTATCCTAAATGAGCTAGTTATAACTTCCTCATTATTGGCAGCGGATTAATGTAGGACCACACACTCATAGTGCTGGTATTTAAAAGAAAAAAGGGAAAGTCGTGTGTGAGGCTGGCTGGGGAGGGGGCACCAGGGACAGACATGGGGAGCTGTCAAGGAAGGAGGAAAGCAAAGCCAGGGGGTGCAGCGGAGCGGAACTATCCCTGATGGAGGCTGGGAGCCCCTCACCCTTGTCCCAGGGGACTCCATCTGACCCCACCCTGAGGAGCAGCACATCCTCGTGGCGACGCTGCCTGTGTGACCAGACCGAGCCGCTGCCTGCCATACCCCGGGCTGAACACGAGGTCGTCAATGTCCCTGCATGTGGGATTCATTCAGTCCATCACCTGTTTCTGAGCAAGGCTCGTCTCAAACAGCTTCAGCCAGGTACAGTTGATGACATCAGATGGGATCCTCCTGCTTCCCACATGCTCTGGCTTCTCTCATGTCCATGACTACCTTGATGATTGCATGGGATGAGTGACAAATTAATCTTTGGAATAGCTGTTGATGTCCAGGAGTGCTTCCTTCTGATTTACTGCATGCCAAAGGGAGAGCGGCAGGAGCTGTTTGGGCAGGGGCAAGCTCCAGGAGTGCTGCCTGCTCCGGGCATCCCTGTTCCTGCCTTGCTGCCCAACCTGATGCTGGAGTGGGCCCCCCAACACTCAGTAGCACCCTGCTGACTCCAGCGGTGCAGACAGACCCGTGGGGCTGAGGAGGCAGCTGGCACAGGAGCGGGAATGGCCTTGGATGGGTTTGAACCTGCACCCGGTGGTTTCCCAGCCCTCATTTTCATAATTCCGCACAGGAATGCCCTGCAGCCGCTCTCCGCTGTGTCCTGAAGCAGAGCCATCCCAAGCATGTGGCCTCCTCCCGCAGCAGCTCAATGGCTTTGCAGTAGGTGCCGAGGGCCTGATCCTGATCTGGGTTTCGTGGGCACGGCCCCATGCGCAGGGATGCAGCCCGAGACCCTCAGCTCTGGTGCAGGGCCTCCGGAGCTGCGGCCGCTCAGAGGCTGTCCCTCCACAACAGACCCAGGACAGTGCAGGGGAGCTGTGAGAGGCAGGAGAGCCCCGGCTGCCCCCGGCACGGGGCCCTGGTGGGAGCTGGTGCACCCCGTGCTCTGCATGAGCTCTGCCCTCGCCTCCCACCCCCAGCACTGCGCTATTTGTGCAGGAGCTAAAACCCGTGCTGTGCAGAGGCAGCGATATTCCTGTACATACACGACTCCTGTAGCACAAAACAGCTTCCCTGAGAGCAACTGTTTATTTCTAGGATGGTGCCAGGAAGGAGAGGAATCCGGTCCTGGATGCCTTCCAGTTTGTTTTTCTCCTAGTAGGTACTGTGGGTTCAGTTTGCAAGTGGGTTTTGATTACTTTTCACTTTGGAGCTGTTTGGACCTGAGCTGGTGTTGGTTGAAGGGGATTGGCAGAGGGGAGGGCTGTGCAGGGCCAGCATTCGCCAGAACTTGCTCCTCAGGGAAGCATGTTGAATTGGATCCTGTTGATCCTCTGAACTCCATTGCACTGCTCTAAGAGGTGGTATGCGATAGGTGAGGGCATGCTTCATGGCCCAAGATCACAGATGAGCACTAGAGGTGTCCCAGGTTGTCATACAGTGACCGCAGACAGATCTGAGAGCGCAGCCCAGGCCACGCTCCCAAGGAGCAGTGATTTACACATCATGAATGGAGAGCTGGTTGTTATCTGCACGCTGACACCAAAGGGCACACTGGCTTTTCAGTCAATACCAACTGCCCGATTTGATTACTGACTTCCTGCAAACTGCCTTCAGCATCCTGCCACCGACTGCCCACACTTTGGTGGGATGAATGAGCCCCACATGGTCTTCTTTGTGTATTCCAGTAGCACAGTTTCAGGGCTCCTTAGGATCCAGTTGGATGAAAAGAGCTATTTGAATGTAAATTAATTTCCATTACAATTCTGTTTTTCTGCTTTTCAGCAGAGGAGATAACTTCAGCCTTGTCACAGAGAACAAAATCATCAAAAGTGAGCTTGTCATTTCAAGCTTTTCATATAATTATATTCGAAAGGTTCAGTCAGTTGGGTGGTTTCTGCAGTATTTCTCCCCTGAGGAGGTTTGCTCCCATCTCCCAAGCACAAGCAGACTGTGTGCACCATGGAGAACAGCATCAGATCCCTCCTGCTCATGTCAGTACTGGAGCTCAGCCCACTCCCACTTGGGTTCACCAAGGCCAGTGCTGTCCTGGCTAAAGCTGGTGGCTGCCCTGCACCATGAGCCAGCACACATTTGCCTCTCCAGCTGGAGAGGCAAACTGTACAGGTTTAGCTGGGCAAAGACTTCAGTGGCTTCTGTAAGCGGGTGTGATATACACACCGGGGAGATGGAAAGCAGCTGAAGGAGTCAGCAAGGGCAGGTATTGGAGCCTGTCACTGGGACTGCTGGGGCTGGTTTCTGTACTGCCACCTCTGCACAGGGGTGGTGGCAGCGGTGACTGGAGCTCTCACCCCATCTGCTAACCAGCACCCCTCTGGAATGCCACCGCACCGAGGCACAGGGCACTTCCCATCTTTGCCTGCTGTGGTTCTGGCTTCGTACTGCAGAGGCAAACTGAAAAATGGGGAAAACAAAGGGAATACACAGCAGCTTCTGCCATGGCGAGGCCAAATGGGTGCTGTACCAGCGATGGCCGGGGCAGCGCTGCAGGTGCCCAGCCCCATTGCCTGTCAGTAGCATCCCTGCGGCCTGAGATGGACAGCGCTGGATCAGGCTCTACTTTGCCTGTATGAAACCACGACAGAGATCTGCGTGGGCAGGAGATGAGCCAAGGTGCACACAAGGCAGGAGCAGGACCCGAGCTGGCTTTGCCTTGCAGACACGTACTCCTTGGTGCCAGCATGGGCAGAGCAGGGATGGGCCTGGTGAGCTGTTGTGTGAGGCAGGAGGGAGGCTGGCACAGTCGATGCTGCTGGCGCCGGGCACAGCCCGGTGCTGCCAGGGACCGGTGTGCTGGAGCTGCCGTGTCTGCATGAAACCTCTTCACGCCTCTTCCACTCATTGCTGCTGCTATCAGATGTTTGTGTCTCTGCTGCAGTCAGCAGTCTTGGGCAGTGGTTAAGTTGTGTGTCATGGTTTTAAGCCGCACGGAAAACAAACTGTGTCAGCCCTTGGCGTGCCCGGTCATGATGCCCTGCCTCAGCACCGCGGTTCTCAGAAATGGCTGTTTACTGTGCAGGGAGGAAACCTGCGTCCCGCTCCATGCTTCTGCTGCTCCAAGCCCTGTCCCTCCTGGCTGGTATACTTAATTTGCCAGTAAAGGCAGCACTGCCAGGCCTGGCCCTCAGGCGTGGCCACATCCCGGTACCCTGCCTGCTGGGATGGGTCTGGTGGCAGGAGAAGATGAGGGATGGTGGTGGCCATCCCCCGGCAGCAGGCCTGCGCAGGGTTCCTGTGCTCAAAGCTGCCCTGCGCCTCCTAATTGCCCAGCAACCCAGGGCTCAGTTTTCACATGGTCACAGGGAAGTGCCTGGTCAGTGACAGGAATCTCCCATGAGCTGCTGCCTCCCATCCACGCCATTGCCATGATAAAAGAGCATCAAATTATGGCCATTGCTGGGCCCTGCCTCAGTCACAGGCCAGGACCGGGAGGACGCTGCCTGCTTGGCCTTGGGCATCCTTGTCTTGCCCAGACCTGGGGCTGGACACTGCAAAGCCAGTGAGAAGCTCTGGGCCCATCAGTTGTTGATGGCCCAAAGGAACACTCTCAAAGAGGTTGGACTGATAAAGGACACAAGCCTGTCTGTCAAAACCAGCGTCCTAAGCCATGTCTCCCACCCTTGCAACAAAGCAAAATGGAGGCTCCTCAAATCAGGGTCAGCTCAAATGTCCACTTACAAGCTCCTAGGGAAAAGGTTTTCTTAAAAAAAAAAAACCCTAATGTATTTTTATTAATTTTCCCAGGGCCTTGCACGTGTTGATGCTGAATGGAGTTTGGATTGCTCAGGATCAGTAACAGCAGAACAAAGTGCAGTGTTTAAGTGCAAGTGCTGCAGTTTTCCCAGTAAAGCAGAGCAAGGCAAGGTTTAGATGGCAGCAGTGAATGAGCCTTCTCCCCGCCAAGGTCCAGACTCAACTCTCAGGACACCCCTTAGCTCCAGCCCTGGTGCACTGGCAGTGCTGCCCATGAACGTGTCTGCTCCTCTCCCTTCCCTCCAGAGGGGACAAATACAAGCTTAGGCCAATGACCAGTTTCACAGACCTGGGGCCACCGGGGAACCTGCAGGGAGAGGAGGACTCCAGCTTGCATCCTCCTGGCTGACCGCGATGCTCAGCAGGTGAGTGTGCTGCGGAGTGCTGCTGTTCTATTCTGACTCACCATCTGAGCCAGACTCACTGCCGTGGTAACGTTAAAACACTTCCTGTGTCTGCAGCTCCATACCTAATGGTGTGAACCCAGGGAAACTGCCTCCTGGAGCTGGCCTGGAGGTCCCCACGGCATCGAGCGAGTGCCCCGGTGTGTGACCTGCTGTGTGTAACACCAACCCTTCCCCATGGCTGCCGCAGTGCTTACACCTACTGCAAAGCCTCCTGCTTCTGTGCTCATGAACCTGTTGTTGTTGCATGCAAGCTTTTGGGGTGTGTATCACCAGGCAATCTGTATGGAGGTGACTTCACTCTCTGCAGTAGAAAAAAGTGCTGAAACTACATGCAAGGGACAAAAAAGGCGCATGATGGTATCCTGTGCCAATGCTCCTGCGCTGAGTTCAGGGTTTGTGACGTCGGTTTAACGTGTGTCCATCCCCAGATGGTATGACACGCGTGATGAGGTCATTACTGTGACTGCACAGGAACTGTTGGGTGTTTTTGGGGGTGTGTAGTGTGGTTTGCACAGTGAGTGCCTCCTTCAAAGCAAACGTGAAGGTTGCTTTGAATAAGGTTTCAAAAAGATTCAGTAATCCAAGTCCTGTCTGTCAAATTGAGAAAGGAGCTGGAGATGTTTCTGGAGGAGAAGAAAATACCAAGACACAAGCGCTATGTATAGACATCCATGTGAAGGTGGCGACGTTGGAGTGCGGTGTATTTTTATCTCAATAGAGGTGTTATCTGTCTATCTCCCATGATATGCTGGAGGGGGGTGTTACAGCACTCAGTTCATGCAGAGAGAAAATAGCCAAAGTCACAGTTAGATTTGTGTGGTCTGCGTTTTCCAAAGGCAAGCTGCCATACCCGGAATTTTTCTCCTCTGGCTCACTGCCCTGTATTTGTTGCATGACAAAGTTCATCATCCAAATAGCTCTTCAGTGGCCTGGGTGACTTTTGCTGTGTGTACGATACAGTTTAGGCCTGCTGCTTCTCAGGGACTACAGGAGTTTCGTGTACAGCTCAGTACTCAGGAGCCTCTGCTCTCTCACCGGTGGCAGAGCTGTGTTTAGCTGACACTGGGGCTGAAGCCAGATAAGAAAGATGCTTCAGCACAAGACGTAACCACATCTGGCACACACCAGGGGCGGTTCCTAAGAGTTCAAAGGCTTCAGCATAGATTATTTATGCATTCACCTCCTAGCAAATCCTTTTATTCTTAAATTCCAGACAGT
This sequence comes from Loriculus beryllinus, assembly GCA_039877255.1. NCBI lineage: Eukaryota > Metazoa > Chordata > Aves > Psittaciformes > Psittacidae > Loriculus > Loriculus beryllinus. The sequence continues at coordinate 1,421 of JBCJKH010041309.1, read as the reverse complement.
TTATTACGAGGAGATCCTGAAAATCCAAAGTCTTGGCTTCTCTGCATAGATGCTAGAGATCCTAAAGCCTGGGCAGATGTCCTGGGAGCAGGTACCAGGCAGTGCTGGTGGTCTCGGTGTAGCACTGTTGGTCCCTACAGAGACGCATTCTGGGTACAGAGACACACACACAGGCCCATGGGCACAAACCCAGGCTGTGCCCACCTTGGGTCAGCAAGTAGGAAGTGGATTCAGAAGTGATTTATGTGCTAGCAAATGAGAAGGAGTTTGGGATGGGCTGTAACCATAATACTGTCTGTTTTCTAAGGACTGGCTCTGTGAAATTCCTGACTGAAACCCAGGTATTTTATTGCTGCTAATTCAGCAGCTCTGCTGCAGCTGGCTCACGCTTCCCTCTCAGAATGGTATGTGATCTTGGCTTGCTTGGTGATGAGGGGATTTATTTCAGTTTTTTTGCCTTCATGGGTGCTCACGAGGATGAAGAGCAAAAAGCTTGGCAAGAAAACACCTCTGCTGAGCAGAGAAACTTTGATCAAACTTGAGATTTTCTCAGCTCCATGGAGTAAAGGAAGTTTATTTATAGAACAGCTTCCTTGGTAAAAACAAAACATGTCCTGCATCCTGCTTTGGATGGCATATCTGGCTGCAGTGCAGCATGGTGCACCTTAATTTTACTTGCTTTGTAGCATGAAGTGGTGTGTAGCATGAAGTGGTATATAGCATTAGCAGTAATTAGCAGGCTGCGAGATGGGGGCAGTCTCTTTGGTGAGCACCTTGCACTGTAGTTGCAAATGAATGTTGCACTTGAGAGCAGCCAGGAATACAGCTTTGTGGGATCAGCTGTGGTGCAGCAGGCTCCTGCTAGCTGTTTCCACAGAGATTCCTGACAAAGCACCTGCTCTGCCACTGCTCACCCCAACCACTTCAGATGAATACCCCAACTCCAGCACTCCATGGTGCAGAACATAAGTCACCCTCAGTATTGCCCTGCCCAAAGGAGTCCCTGCTCTTGCTGTTACCCACTTTTGAAGAGGGTCCACATGCAGCAGCATCCTGCTGGAGCACCACAAGTAACATCTGCTCCCGTCTGCAGGTATGTAAAACCACCCAACCAAACCGTGACTAACACGTTGCATTCTTCACCTCGCAGCTGAGGATTCCAGGGTGTTTTCTAATTAATTAACTAATTAAGGCTGAGAGTGTTTCAGTGTAACGCGTTTCTGTATCGCTTCACCACAGAGCACCTGAAATCGAAGCTGATCTTGGTACTGCAGGAGCCACTTGCAGCCGCAGCCCTCACCCAGCGCGCAGCAGCTCTGCTGATTCATAGAACCACAGCCTGGCTTGGGTTGAAGGGACCTTAAAGCTCCTCCAGCTCCAACCCCTGCCACAGGCAGGGACCCCTTCCACTGGAGCAGCTT
>JBCJKH010041306.1:0-18497 GCA_039877255.1 Loriculus beryllinus | reverse complement strand
TACCTACAAATAATAATTCTAAATGAATTAAAAACTTCACCAATCCTAATATCCCTTCTAAGATGCCCCAAAGAGGTCTTTTGGGGAGTTCAATTCTCTTTTTTTCTATTTTCCTCTGTAAATGTTTACAATGTTTGAAGGTAGAAACAGAACCTCAGACAAGATCTAAGCAGACTGAAAACATAGCTAAAGTATTAAACCTCATATACTACAGCTTCATCTTGATATGATGCTAATTCACAGCTAATTCCTATGCATAGCCTGAAGATATTGAGCTCTATTATTGTTATTATTTTTAATGATAGTTTAGGGGCTTGGTAATGGGATAGTAGAGCCTTTCATGGCCTGGGTACATTCCACACTTGGCATAGAAGTGGCTGGAAGTCACTGAAGTCTAGTATCTAGAAAGAAGGCACACCAGGGTTAGAAAAGATATAAGAAGGATCACCCACAAAGCCCCAAATCCTCTTGCCTTTTTTCTCCATCACATCTCCATGAGGAGCAATGCCAGAATACAGAGACTGGAACCACAGCCTTGATCATAAATAGCTTGAGACTCTTGCCATAAATAACTTTTGAGATTCTTGCCATTCACTTTCTCATTTATACTTTGCAGTTGAAAGATCATACTGTATAGTACTCATGATAGACCCCATTCCCCAACCTCAATGCTGTGCCAAACACCCACAGGGAAGGAAATATAACCTGGAGAAGCACAAGCCTAAAGTACCCCTCTTCTCTGTTAGCTCTTTTTGTCAGTCCTCGCTGGAAAACACCACAGTTAGGATAGAAGCCCACATATATTCTTGGTGACTTTTGTCTGCTAAACCAGAAAGATGATTTGACCATCAGAAAAAAAATGAATTAATAATTCTTTTTATTTATTCTATTTATTCTAGAATAAATACTGTGATATTTTTAAAGAGAAAAGACGTATCTGCTAAGCCTATTTCTCACCCCTTCCTGAAGAGCTCTCTCCTCCCACTGCCCCCACAAGCAGGAGCAAGTTTCCTAAAGAGGCCAGCCCTAAGCTAATCTCACCGCCTAATTACTCTTTTCCTTCCATAATTCATCAGGCTCTGCTCATGCTGCCTTCTTACCAAGCCCACCCCAGCCCAGATCAGATCCTCAGAGGAGCTCCCACATACCTTCCACTGCCCAGGTGGATTCAGGATCCACCGGAGCCAGATGCTTGGGTTCCATTTCTTGTCTCCAAGGTGTCCGTTCACCCTGTCACAATGGTGACAAGGTGGGATGAAAAGCCCAAGTTCCCCCGAGAGAAACAGAAAAAAAGGCTGTGGAGGCTGCAGCTACAGTGCAGATCTTCATTCCAGAACATAGAACAGCTATGTTGGAAGCTTCCATTAGAAGACAGGACTAGTATCTTATTACAGGATCCATGCTCAATTATTGACCTTGTAAATATTTTGGGTTTCACAGCATATCCTACCATTAACCTATTGATATGTCCATTGACCTTTAAAATTAACATCTCACTAATTATGATCATGATTTGCCAATCATCTTTTACAAAGTTTGGCTGAGACTTGATGCAGCTCCTCTCAGTGCCTTTAAAAGAGTTGCTCCAGATCCCTGCAGAATGCCACATGAAAGATATGGCTTTATTAGACCAAAACTGTGCTGCTGACAACTCTCCCAGAATAGGTTTTGACAACCTTGCTGTCTTAAAAGGTACAGACTGTATGACACAACCTATAAAAACCTTGGCTGCAGGAGCAAATAAAGATATGCATAGGTATAACACATATGGCTATGCCCTTTTCGTATTCCCACAAGAGGCTGGGATTAAGGCAGAAATTTCATCATGGAATCTGGTTTACAGATATCCTGGAGATTTCATGAAAGCATTTGTTCCAGAGATATAACTAACTCCTTTCTTCGACTGGAGAAAGCTTAGGTTGTGCACTGTGGAATATGGTTTACTAATCACTAATGCTGCTTTGAATGGCTCCATGGATCAAAACTGAGTTCACATAGTGGTGCTGGGCTCATTGGCCATTCTCCTGCACTGATCATTAGGATGCTTTGCTTGCAAGGATCATACAGGGAGTCATTTCTTTGATGTGTGCAAACAGGGAAAGAGCTGAGGCTTTTGCAGTAGCTGCTTGGCTACAGGTAACGAATGCAGCAGCTTGAGGGAGAGCCATTGCAAGACAATTAGAGCTTGCTTGTTCTGCCTTCCTATTTACAGGGTGAGCATAGCTCATGTTGTTTTGGCAGGGTGGAGATTTTGTTTCTGTGCTTTGGAAAAGCTCATCCAAGTGCAGTCCTCACAGGTCCTTTCATCAGGAGGGGACTTCAAGCTTTGTCCTTTTGTCCCCAGTCTCCACCCCTTTCTTTTCTGCTCCCTTCACCTTCACTTAGGGTAAGTTAAAGCTGCGCCTTTGTGACAGTCAGTAGTCACTCTGAGCCGAACCTGTAGTCCTTTTGAAATCACTGTGAGCAATTCCACCTACTGAAATTGGAAGAGGATTAGACCTCTATGCAGCCAGCTCCACTGAACCATAGCAAACATGGTCTGCTCAAGTTCACCAGCTTCTCAAGGCATAATGATTTGGCTGCCTGTGATTGCCTCATTCTCTTGCAAATGGCATTACCCGAGGGAAATAGTGCACCTCCCACTCCTGGTTACCTTTCTGCAGCGTGGCCATGAAGAGGGCTCTTGCTCTAGTCCTTGGAAGAACATCCATTGACTTTAGCAGACTTTGGTACAAGTCCTCAGCCTGAGTTTTATTGCTGACAGCGTCCTCATTGCCTGTAAGCACTTAAGAATGGATTCATTATGGACTGAGCGCTTTGCAATCTTGCAGTCTTTAGACCTTCTGGGCAAATGTTCAGCACACTTGGAAGGCATTTATCTCTTTTCATGGCTGATCAACAGAGAGGACATGGCCAGGGAAGCAAGTTCATTGTTCCGTGCCTGTATGAGGTGGCTAAACATGAAATGTGTAGCTCCATTTCAGGCTGATGACCAAGTTCCCCAGTTTGCAGCCAAATGATTCACTGCATGTGCATACTGCACCACCCCTGTCCCTATGTCATCCTTTTCCCCAGTGTCCACTAGCATCATCCATCCCCAGTTTGCATGACAGCACACCCATGTAAAGTTCATGAACAAAAATGTGCTTGGCTACAGTGAATCAAAGGATTCAAGAGAACACAACAGAAATCGACGGTGAGGGTAATCTTGAATTGAGCTATCTCAGTTTCTGGCTACAGCCTTTAATTTTTAAGCACACAGCAGCATCCTGGGGAGGAAGAGATGCTGCCAAACTCCTGGCTGCAGCATTGTGTTCTGAGAGAGAGAAGAGCCTTGTAGAGTCTTAGTGTTATACTAAGATGTGGCATTTGCCTTCAGGAGAACTCACTCTTGGAGTCAGCTTTTCCAGTCTAGTATCAAAGAAGCTCACATGTGAACAACACTGTCTGGGACCTCCAAAAGCCAAGTATGGGTTAACAATGACTGCATTGTCTCTACAGAGCTGGTGATGGAGGTTGCCTGCTCCTCTCGTGGTGAGATGAAGTTCTCACTGTACTGATGTAACACATAAATAAATATTTGAGTGGCTTTGCTTTTTCAGATGCACTCCCACTGCCCTGCTTTGGTTCGGAGGCAGAGGCAGCACATCTGGCATTGTGAAAAACAGCATCAACAAAACCCCTCACATCATTAATATTTCAAACCTGTCTCCTGCACATGTATAGAGAAAGTTTATTATCGTTTCTAATTGCATAGGCCTGTGTAATGGGTTTATGTAACACGCAGGCTTTTCAGCTGAGCTCACTGCTATAGGCTTGGAGAGCCTTGGAAACATTAAATAATTTAGCCTCAAAATACCCCCTAGTGGTCTGGTTCAGTGTCATTTGTCTCCATTTTACAGATGGGGAACCAATGTAAAAACCTTCCTGTGCTCTCCCTAAGGTCACTCAAGTAGCTAGTGGCACAGCTTCAAAATCCTGTGTCTCTACCATTTATCTTTCTCCTGGAAATAAACACTCTGGGACAAAGCAAATCTTACAAGTGGGTTTTGGAAACATCACAACCTGCAGTCAGGTTTTACCTGACTTGCCTAGAGCTACAGAAGATCTATACAAAAGAAGTCTCAGGCTGGACTAAATTCTGGTGTACGTGGCAGAGATGCAACTAGGTCTTAGTACTTTAAAAGCAATGACCCAAATGACAGCCTGTCAGTCCACCTTAAATGAGGAAAATAGCATCATAAGTAATGGTAAAACGGCTTTCAAAAATATAAGACTAGGGGGAGCAGAATATTTTCTTGTTTCATCCTGATTTAGCAAATAGTTTTCACTAACCCACCTTTTTTAGCATTCTCCCCTGTCCTTAGGGGAAAATCCTTGCAATAAATAAACAGAAAAGGTGGGTAATGGAGGAGTTCTAATGAGATATTTTCATAAGAAAGTTTTTAATACACTGAAATATTTCATGTTGACATTTCTTAAACAAACCTTAACCTTTTCATACTCTTTTAAGAATTGATCAACCCTGTAGAGGGAACAAGAAAATATATGTGTATATTTTAAAATGGAATTAAATAAAACAAAACATGATATTGACATTCAAGGGAAATGCTGGCCACATAAATTATATTTCTCAAGCTACAGTGAAGTCAACAACTTATTTCCCAATCTATGGCAAAATTCCCCTTTTGATCCAAACCAGACCTTTTTCTCTCTGCACTTCTGCTTGGCCACCAAACCAAAAAATTATTTTCTTTTCATTCAGTTGACTTCTTCTTTTAAATTCAATTTTAACCCTTCAAACTCTGTCCAACCATGTCTACACATATCCTAGGAAGCCTCCTTCTTCATGGCAGTTTAAAATGAAGGCTTATATTCAACGTATATTCCTGATATTATACTGACAGTTGAGACCTGGGTCTGAAATCTGTGGATTGCTGCACTCCAAAGGTGGTGGGGTCACATATATCTGATGGATCTGCATGTTGCTGCTTGTGAAGTGTAGCAGTGTGCCAGTCCCATACCTGCATCTGAATCCCACCCTTTTCTTGTACAAAAGCCACCGAGACTTACAAAGCGCATGCAACCACATTAATTCAAGGTCATACAGCAGAAGTGGTAAGAGAAGAAGCATACACCTAAAAAGAAATGGCATGGCATTAAAATGGACAGAATACAGCCTAAATATCAGAAAATAAAGAATATTCAGCTTGGGAATAACCTACACATTGCATGGAATGTGTAGCCTTTACAAAGCATTGGCAAGTAGCCTATAGATCTGTACAAAACTCTTGGCAGTTATCAGCATGTTTCTAGCCTTCGTGGCTACACCCAGAGACCCACTGGAGCAGCTGTCAGCCCACTCCTGTGTAATATCTGGTAGAAGAATATAAATCCAGGTGCCTCAGTTTTAGACCTGGAGAAGTCTGCTTTAATTTCACTGTGATGAGCCTACTAGATCAGGGTGGTTCATCTCTTGGACGTGATAAGCTCTGTGGATGAAGAACAGATTGCGCAAGCTGAACCCAAGGAAGATGGAGATTATGCTGGCAGGCAAAAGAAAGCACACTGAACAGTTTATGATCCCTCTGTGGCAGCCTTTACATATTGTGAAGAGCCACAAGCAGTCTGTTCAGGCAGTGCTCTAGGAAAGACCCCAGAGCACTCTGTCATGGACAGAGCATGCCGAGGCAGAGCTCTCTGCCATCCTCATTTGGCTTGAACACTCTACTCCATTCTGGCACATCATGCCCTGGCCTTGGGTAGCTAAGCTTTTGTCACCTTCTGTTTGGATTACAGGATTGTGATGACCCTTCGGAGAGTCCATCTTACACAGCTCCCTGCAGCAATATGAACAACTCTTACTTGTCCTCTGCTGCTTATGCTGGCTCCTCACAGAACTCGCAGTGAAATTCATGGCCTTTTTCTTCATCCTCATAGCCTGGGCCCAAGATATTAAAAACACTGCAGAAAGTTCTCAGTTGAGATGCTGCTCTTTGCCACAGTGAGAGTCTATCATTAAAGGAATACTTCACTGGTTGAGAGATGGAGTTTTCTTGGTGCCAAGTGTTGATGTGGTGGCAAGTATTGATACTGTGATTTTTAGGGGTGATTCTTTGACAGCCTACCCTAAGCCTTGCGACTTTTCACTCCTGGTACCAGGTTTATATTTTTAGCAGTGCTAATCTTTAGCATAAATGTGAATTTGCTGCCTGTACGTATTAAAAAAGGAGGAAAAAAAGCCAAGTAAAAAATATATTTATGTTAAAGAATCTTAAAATCCTAAAATCAGCTGGAATACTACTAAATGCACTGTTCCATCCACAGGAATAAGCCATGCTTTAATAATGTCAGTGCATGCTTTTGTGGAGAGTACCTAAATCCTGCAGTGAAGACAGAAGCAGAAGACCAGCATAGAACAGATACTTAGATATTAAACTGATACTTGTGTAAGTGCTTAGATGCACAGCTCTGCTTCCACAGTATCTCTTCTTGACTGGTAGCTTACTGGTGCAAGGAAAACACATTAGCTCAGGCCACTTTTGACAGAGGCTTAAAGACTTGGTCTTTACCTAGCATTTGTTGTAGAGAGTACAGCATAAGTCACCATGATTCAGTTAATAAAGACAACTTGTTAAGCCAATGTCTTGTGATTTCATAGGGAAGTCTATAGACAACACCAACTTCACAAACAGCCCCTTCTCATAAAACATACGGCTTGCTCAGTCCCAAAACCACTGTGAGTATAACATACAAAAGGTATTTTTTCTCTGGCTTTTTAATATGTCCTGTCCCTTTCCTAAAATTTAAAGAGGTTCTGATGATGAGGGGGATGAGAAACACTTTTGCTTCAAGGAATTTGTATCTCTGAGAAGTGTGAATTGCCCATTTGTCCCAGCCTTATCTCTCTGGTCTGAGCTTTTCTGGCCACAATACCAGGCTTCCAAGCATATCAGATTGTTTCACAAAGGCAAGAGTCATTTTGGGGACATGGAACTATGGTAAATACAACTTAGACCAATCTGACAACCTTCCAGTCTTGAAAACTGGTAGAACCCAATAAACAATCTCTGACTCCTTCCAGTGACAGCTTATTCTCTCTTTCCAATCCTGTATTATGGAATGTCTTTCTGGAGAGATAAAAAATGTATGTTCTGTAGGTAGGAAAACTTGTTCACAGCCATTCTGGGTGTTGAGAAACTCAAAGAGAGATGGATCTTTGCATGGCAGGATCGGAATATATCCTGACAGAATGGCCTCAAATAAAAATGACAAGAGAGGTCTTCTTTCAGCATAGAGAAAAGTGAGGTCTCCAGAATAGGAATGGCACAGTTAAGCAAATCTTTAAAGCCTGTTTAATGCTCCATAAAAAAAGATAGCCACTGATAGATACCTAATTTTTTCTTATAAACTTTGTCATTCAGCATAGGCATTTTTCAAACACACTTTCCAAGAATTCCGGTGTGATCAATGCTTTGTTTTTTGAATATTCTAAAAAGAATGCTTCGACCAGTGGTTGTTCAAAATAACATCCAAAAATAATTCCTACAATCCGTTCTGGAAAACAAAAACACTGCAGAAATGTCAAAGCTTTTTCTAGATATTTTTAAGTCTTACCAAGAGATGGCCTAAGAGCGGCAAAATTTGCAGGAAAAGATACCATCTTTTATTTGGAAAATAGAGAAAAATATGGGAAAAGGGAAGAAAGACATAGAGGTCTTTTTTTTTTTTTCAAGTTGCAACCAGAAATTTCAAGATACATTGTCTTTCTTAAGCCTAAAATTAGTCCAATAAAAGACTTGTTTCAGTCTGTCTGAGAAGATTTTGCCTTGGTGATATCCTTAGGCCATCGTGCCTCATTTGCACGCAAGGTATTGAATTCCTTGGTCTTATTCAGAGGGTTGAAAGGGACCATAACAGATCTGACTTCAGTTCAGGATCACATACACCTATGTCATTCATGAAACTTACTCATGTAATGCGTTCTTGACTTCTAATGTGACCTTAAAGGCAGACTTCATCACCTCCTAAAGCGATCTCTGTCTTACCTGAATCTTTCTTACTGCAATTTAATCCTATTACTTCTTTGTCCTATCTATCATGACCACAGGGAATAACTTCCTCTCTTTGTCTTTTCCACAACCTTTTATATGCTTGAAAACTTGTTATCTTTCAGTTTTCCCTTTTTAAGTTAACAAACTCGGTTCTCCTACAGCTGTCTCCTACCTAGGCTATTTCTGACTCAAACTTTCATGTATTCCTAATGATTTCTGTTACTGTCCCATAGACTGTGTTTGTTCCGAATTTTTCTTGATATTCCAAAGTACCCTTTATTCCAGTATGCAATATGGAGCATGACCCCAGAACACAGTGAACACAGAGACTGATTTCACTCAGTCTTTCAGGAACAAGCGACATTTCCTGCTTCAAATTAATACCACCAGAACATGACAGAATGTTGAAACCCGAACTTGAGTTAAATATGCATGCTTTACTCTTTGGGAATTTCCCTTTGATCCCAAGGGAAGGTAGCTACAGCAGTCTAAGGCAGGGTTCCATTAAGAAGAACATCTAGCAGAAAATAAATATTTTGTAGTAATAAGAATTCCAGTTTTTATATGGACATGTTGCAGGTTCTTAGCATTACATAAGATGCAGGAGATTATTATTAGCATCGACCCTACTTATCAGATGAGAAAAGCACAGTACAAAGAAATAATGAGATGAAGCCCAAAGCCACATAATGAGAAATAAACATAAGAAAGATTTCCCAATTTTCCTTTTATTCTGCCCCCCACTCACACTCTGGCATTGAATATTTCCCTGACCTGAGGAGAAGAAGATTAAGCTCATGTTCAGGCTGGAAGACACTGACGGAGGAGGGCAGAGAAGTCAGATGAGCAATGAAAGTAAATTTTCTACATGTACCATGACTGGAGCAACACAATCTCTCCTACTGGAGCTGTATCAGAGCAATGTGATAGCATTCATCTTCCAGCTGATGCTCAGGTAATGCCTGCACCTCTTTGCCTTCAACAGAAAGGCAACAAGATAAGCTCAGATTAACTTTCACAGTGTTTTGTTGCAAAACAAGTGTGTAAAAAATGATTTTAAATCACCTAGATGATGCTTTTTCATATCAGCGTTTAGCAATATCTGCCTCGGTAGATGATGTGGCTGTTAGTACCATAAGGATCCCTTAGGACAAACTCCTGTTGTAACACATTTTCTCTGCACCAAAGCCTACATAAACGTTAAATGAAGTCACTTTAAACAAATATAGGTAACAGAGGGAGAATAAGCCTGTTAACAGAATCAGCATTGCAGCCACTAAGTCATAATATTTTATTTATTTATTATATCATAATACCTATAACAAAAGTAACTAGGTGCCATAAAATAATACCTACAGACATAGAAGTTGAAATGACTCACTACATCCAACCCTTCATAAAAGCTCCTCTTACTCACAGTATCCAATGAAAAACAAGAAAGAAAGAAAGTATAATCCCTTTCCAACCCCCAAAATGATGTTTAGTTGAATGCCTGGCTAAGCACAAGAGCTATAGCACACGATGCTTTCAAGAACACAGCCTCCCAAAGAGCCTCAGACCATCATGCAGTACCCAGGGTTTGGACCTTCAAGCTGTAAGGGAGACAAAGGAAGGAAACAAGCTTTTTTTTCAAGTGTGGCCTATTGTCAGCTGCTGGACTGAACCAAACCAGACAATAGAAAGGGTGATGGAGAGGGCAAAGGGAAAGGAAAGAAGGTTCTCAGCACACTGAACAGCAAACATAGTGTGGTAAAGTGATGTGAAGCACTGCACCTTGTGCCATGGGAAAACTAGAAAGATATCAAAAGCAAAGAATGGGGCTATCTGTGCTGCTCGTTGAGAGTTAAAGTAAGTTAGGTAATTGTAAGAAGACTACTTGGCCAGAAATAAAGAGAGAAAACCTGTCCATGTCATAACTAAGAACAGCAAGGGAAACCTAAGAGGACCTCCTTGGCTAAAATCAAGCTAAACCAGAAAAAAGTGGCATTGAAAGGCTCTTAGAGAAAAACAGCAAGCACAACTTCTCTCTCTTATTTGTGGCAAATCACCCGATATCTTCTCTTCTGGCACTTGTGGTCCACCTCTCCCCACCTCAGCAATTCCTTTAATACTAAGAGCTTGAACCAATACCAAGGGAGAGTGCAAGGAGAGAACACTCTGTCCAATGAAAAAGAACCCAACAACTTCGAATACCTCTTCCCTCCACGTCACATCTATTTTTTGCCCTTTCTTTCCAAACTGAGATGTGGGAACAGCATAATGCAGAGGCACTGAGATGGCACTGCCAACACAGTGCATAGGAAAATGCTTTCCCTCCCTGGCTCTGATAATTTAGCTTTGTTTTACTTTCCATCTAATGAACATTTATGCTGTAGCCAATCTTCATTTTATATCCGTCTAGTCCAAAGCACAATTATATGCCTAGCGGAAAATGGAGCTTTGACTCATAATAATAAGATTGGCATTGTGTCTGGCAGTTTTCTCCACTTCGTTTTCATGCCTGCAGCCATATCAGCAGGACAATGATTTTGCCATATCTCCTAAAACAAGGTCAAGCTGGCAGACAGAAGAGGACTGGAAGAGATAAAATACTGGAGTAGGACATCTTCTTAGAGACACATCAACCTCCAGAAAGGGATTTGGGACAGGCACTTTCTCAAAGAGATGTCTGTTGAAGAAAAGAACAAGATACGCTTTTCATTCTGTGTTTGCTAATCTGAATTGCTCTATCCCTAGTCCTGCTTGGAGGAGAAGTCTCTGGGTCATGTAATGCCACTTATAAGTTTGGCCTTCTCCAGTGCAGACCTAATCCTGTGGTGCATCTGAGTGCCTGATGGTGGCAAGTGTGCTCAGAAGGCTGTTTTCAATTACCTTAAAAGAAGCATTGTCTATTCAAGACTCCCTGGCAGGCTTTCCATTAGGAAAGGCGGTCTTGTACTTAATTTAGAAAGTCAGGACATACCATCAGTATTCTTGGCTTTGTCTGTGACTTGCTATGAGATATCAAAGCTATCACTTAACCTTCCTCTCTCTGTTTCATTTTCTTCATTAGTAAAACAAAGTGAATGATACCCAACTGCCCCAGGCAGCAGACTCTAGACTGATTCATAACAATTGCAAATGTACTTCAGGATTGTGGAGTGGAAGGTGCTAAAAAGAGTTGTAGAAGACAAAAGTCCCCCAGCCATCCTTTGGAGTTGTCTCACAGTTTCAGCCTGTACGGCCATGCGTTCCCTGCTGATACCTTGTACAGAGTTGCTGCTGCTAGGCAGTGTACCAAGACAGCTCCTGGTGAAGAAATCTGTTGAGCACAATGGTCCTCATTCTGTCTGGAATGTGGCTATGAACAGATGGGTTGCTCCTCTTTGGTATCTTCTTTCTCTTGGCTTAATACCAGCCCCTATTGCATTTTTACCTGCACAGTGTGCTGGGAAGTCAGCTCGTCCTTTGTGTTACTTCCTTTATTTCTTTGTTTTCTCACAATGGGAAAGAGTTCTTACCTGGCCTCTCTGAGGGGAATTTCATGCACAGTTGGTGGTGCCCAGAAGGGAGAAGCAGATGCTGTTGAGATATTCATGATGTCCAAAATAGAAAGCAATTTATATGGACAATTAAGAAGAGCCACACGGGACTTTGGTGGTTGGAAGCTACAAGTCTGTAAGCAGTCAATTTCTAGGACTTAAAACAATAAAAAATGGAATTCACCCGAGGCCATGCAAGAGAAGAAAAGTTTTATAAAGAGAACAATTCCCAAGTTCATTCACCAAGGCATTAAACTCCTGATTTGCAGTGGAAGTGCAATACATGGTGTCCTGTCACCAACAGGATTTAGAGGACAGAGAAAGCACCACAGAACAAATATGAAATTGTCACAAAGAGTAAATTCAAAGCAAGCCAGGGGCTTTCAAAAAGATTAAAAGAGGAGCTCTAAAAGGCTGTCTGTCCTGACCCTCATCTGCCAGTTATGCCTACCTTCCTGTGATTCTCTGTGCCCTAGCTCCTCCAGAGTGTTTTCTTTTCTCATTCATGACACTACACAAGAAAAAAGACTTGACAAAGGCACAGAAAAATAGTGGAATGAATGGTATGCCTGGCATTTATTTTTTTGTCATTGTTTTTGCTCTTTTGGTATTGGGCAGCCAGAGAACGTCAGAATTTTCAGTTGACCTGATGTTTTTTCTGCTGTTTCATCAATTAAGATAGTTTAGGTTTCAGGCACAAAGGAGTTAAATCAATTTGCTTCAGAACAGCCCTAAGAAATCACTCAGCTCTTTAAAAAGTGTCTCTGGGGAGTGGTTGTTGTAGCCCGAAGGATGTGCAAGCTGAAGGCTCAGCAGCCACGTTGACATTTGAAGGCATAAATGTTTCGGAGAAGGAATAGAAAGGATGTGATTTTCTCTTCTCTAGTTGGCTATAGAGCCTAGTGCACTTTCTGCGCTTGTCTTTCCCCTAGACATCGCTTTGGGCTGTTTTGTTAGGTTTGGAGTCCCTCTGAGAATATGCTGCCTCTCAGCAATACAAAGAAGAGCCAGAGGACGTTTCTCAGTCAGTTCTCCATAGCCAGAGTTGGCACAGATTGTATAGGACCATTGACTCATTTGCAGATGTGAAGTTGGGCCAGCTCAAAAATCCCCTTATGAACAATCACCCTGCAGGATGGTGTGAGATTTGCCTCCAGTTTTTCAGCTGCTGAATCAACTGCTTCAGCTGAGAAGCCCCAAGAAACCCCAAGAAGCCCCAAGAAGCCCCAAGGCTTCTGCTGCAGCAATGTGGGATCTCTCAGGGCATTTCTTCTCTGGTTGCTTGATTTAAGTTAGAGAAAACCTCTGGAAACAGCTTTCCTGAAGCAGCTAGGATCTCACAAAGCTGAAACTATCATTTGATAAGAAAGAAGGGATGGAGTGATAAGACTACACACAGGAGACAACCTACTTCAGGTACTGCTGAAGTCTACATTTCTCCTGCCTTTTTAATTTAGATTTCTATGGTGAAAGGAAGTATCATCCATCAAGGAACAAAGGCTTTACTTTTTTTCAGCACCTCTTACTCGTCTACCCTCACCATCTCTTGTAGCCTGGATTCCCAACAGAAAGCTATTCTGCGTCTTCATGGCCTTTTCCTGGCTGTTACAGTGCTAGGCCTTGGCTTTGTTCAGATTAAAGTGCTTTTTCTGTCATTTTTCCTTTGCCCTCTTGTTGAAATAATATATGTTCCACTCATTCTTTCCTCAGTTCTGTTTCTAATGTAACATGAACAGATCTGTGGTTAAAGCAGATGTCTGTGGTTAGATGACAACTTTAGTTTCTTGCTATCTGATGTGTTTTGTCATTCTGAATAAATGCTTAGCTACTCGCATATAACACTGTCAGTGGGGAAGTTATGTGAGATGCAGTTACATAGGGTTTGAGTCCTTGGCCTGAAGCAGGAAGAAATGGGGACCTGAAGTTGTCTCTCTCTCATATTTAAGCACTTGGTTAATAGGTATTCTGCATTAGAGCTCTTTCTTTTCCTGAGAATATTTTCCAAACAGAACTTGTGTTTAATCCTATTTATTACAAGAAAAACATCTGATGTCTACAAACTCAGAACTTCCCATGGAACGTGACGAAGTTTTTTGTGGAATAATTCAGAGCTGGTTCTACAGATAAGGTCTTTTCAATGGGGTGCCAAGATAGCCAGCGGGTCCTTTGGATACTTCTGCTTCCAGAAAAGGCACTACAGAAGAAGGGTTTATTGCACAAAATGAAGGGCTAGCATGCAAAAGCAGAGTTCATGGGCATCTGCTGAAGCTTGTATATCTAAACCCACAGCTCTACCTCATTGGCAGGCATGTGAGATGAATAAATATGATACCAGCCTGCTGCTGCTCAGCAGAACTTCTTGGCATAGGAACATCAAGCAGGAGATCTAGTATCTTCGCTATCTGATGCTTGTCATTAGCCAGGACACACACACACAGAGATTACTTCTTGTTTCCCCATTTCAGAACTGCCAGGATAGATGTGAAGGTCAAAGGAATGACATGGAGTGGTGCAGCATCCCTCCACTCAGTTTGCACACATTAAAAGGCTTATTCCATAGGGATAGGGAAGAAAGGAGATGAAAATTATGTCTTTTTTCTTCCTTCCAAGTTCCAGGAGCTTTTTTTGCTGCAGCTGAGACAACTTTTGACAAAGGTGGTGATAGGCAGAAAGAGGGCAGTAGAAACAGTAGGACAAGACAAGATTAACCTGCAGAGGATGGATGAAGAAATCAGAAGAGAAGGTCACAAATCAGGAAAAAAGAAAGAGAGAACAAAAGCAGAGGGAAATAACACAAATAATCCAAAGATAGTGGCAAAAATAAAGAGGAGAGAAAATATTTGCTGAACATAGACTAGAAGGCAGCCATATATGTTATCAGTTGCAGCCTCCAAATACTACAGGCAAAAATGGAATAAGAATTAAGGTGAGAAACATCCATAACCTCTGCTTCAATTCCCATTCCAATTCTAAGTCAGAAAACACTGCAACCTTACAACACTTGATGCAAAAGAGAAAATGCTGCAGTGATGATAACAAGTCCAACCAAGACAATGGGATGGATGAAGGGCCTTGGGAAAAACTTACACTCATGCAATTGCATACAGATGGGCACTCTCAGATACTTCTTGACAGTGGATTATGCTCCACATAGCTATAAAGGAAAACCACATCAACAATCTCCCTAAACACTTCTTGCTCTTCAGTCCAGGAGAAAATTCTTTCCTGATCCCACACTCAATCAATGCTTTTAATTCAAGACACATCAGTCAGGCAGCACTACTAGGAGCACCAGCATAACTCAGCTACTATCCTGTCTTTAGCCTTGGCCAATTTCTTGTTTGGGCAATTTAATGCTTCAAAGGAAGATCAATTTACCCTCTCCCCACTCCTCATTCCTCCCACCCTTACTTACACATCCAAGAGAATAAAGAATTAGGAAATGAAGGGACTTCCTTCTTTACCCCAGTAGTGGTCAGTGGGAGCTCTGAAGCATGAAGTTAATTAATTAAAATATAAATGCAATGTAATTCTTTCTATGAACTCTGCAAGCTCTACTTTTTAATTATTTAAGTTCCTTGCCCTTGTTACCCTGTATGGAAGGCCAAAACTTTATTTCTTTGAAGTTTAAAAACCTGATTTCCAAGCTAATTTATAGTCATCTGATCTTTTAGCATCGCTTTTCTTCAGCAGAAACAATTCTCCATCCTGGTATTTACGACGAGTATATTTATGAATCAAAACTGTATTCTGTCTCATCCTTATTTTGATAGCCTAACTAAGCATCCCACATACACTTTTTAAAGGTCTGCCACTTCCCCTAATCATTCTCACAACTTTTTACTCTACATTGCTTCTTCTTTTTTCACCAGAAGTGACCCAAATTGACTACAGTATTTTAAGTGAGGCCTCCTCAGTCCTTCATAGCAGTGTACTACTAAAATACTTCCCTTTCTGAAAATACCCTTGCCTGATACATCCCAGAATTGCATTAATCCTTTTCAAGGCAATGTCATATTCCAGCAAAAAGGCAAAGAAAATGTGAAGCAGAAAAGGGAGATGCTGAACAGAGAAATGAAAGCATCCTGAGAAGCAACAGAGAATTCTGGAGGGAGGGAGGAAGAAAAAATCCACCCAGCCGCCCTGCAAACATAAAGACATAATCAGCTTTGTGGAGAAGGTAATTCAAAGGAATAATGGGAAGTCAGAAAGCTGAGGCAAGGCACATCTGTACAAAATCACAGTGAGCTGGCTTTGCATGAGCTCTCAGCTTCATGGCAAGTCTCTGGCATTGCTTGCTAATGTCAGTGTTGTGGCAAAAACAGGGCTGACAATGTCATGCTGGGGACAGGGGGAAACTGAGTGCAAAGGAAGCAGGGAGCATGGATCTGTCCCATGAGTGCTGAACAAGCCCTTTGCAGCATTACTGGTAGGTTGTCTCTCCAGGGTGCAGTGCTTTGTGCTTAGGAATTGAAGAATTAGCACTCCTTACAAGTTTGTGTGTGAATCAAACACATACACGTGTTTGACATACAAAACCCACGATGTCTTTCTTGAGCCCTAAAATTTTAAGGCTAATATTTCTTAATAAAAATATTTCACTGTCCCATAGACATGCAAATATTGTCCTTTAACCTGGGAAAGAATATAATGGAAGATCTCAGAGTACTTGAAGAATATTAATGAGAAGTTACAACAATCCCCAGGCAGTGGGTGCTTACGTATCTTCTGTGCATTTTACAAGGAGACAATGTAAGCCCTGCACTAAGTTGCCTCGCACTTTCCTTAGCCTTTTTTTGGTTATCATTTTGAAGAAAGGCTTCAACACTGAACTTTCAAGCAAAAGATGGAGAGGGGGTGGGGAGAAAGCTCTATGTTTTGCACTTGTACAATAAAGTTGATGGGGTTTGCCCTGCTGACAGACAAATAAATAAATAAAACCCCCAACATTTTCTCCTAGGTCGGTTGTAGACCTGCACCACTGTTTCTGCTTGTGCAGAAGGAAACTCAACTTGCAGCAGACATGTGATATGTCAATTCGTTTCCATTGTATTGGCAAGAGGCAACACACATGAGACAGATTTATCAAGCTATCTGATAGTCTAAGAGCCAAAATTTCTTCTTCCAGCTCCCTTCTCTCCTCTCTCTGCTTTCCTGCATACACACACATGCACAAATAAAGGCAAAATCTGCCACTCTAGCAAGCATAACACTGTAAAGTTCTGCAGTTTTATTGTGAGTGTTTATCATAAAGCATCCTTATCTGTTATCTGCTTATAGAGGAGGCTTTGGTATGTTATTTCAGAGTAATAGCCGAGAGCGAGTTAAATTGCATTAACCTTTAAAGCTGGCATTAATGGGTAGCTGTGTCAGGAGACTATATTACTGTACAATTTCCTTTTCTTATTCTTATGCTGGCTCTGTGGTTAGAGTATCTTTTGTTGTTAGTGCCAGCTTTACATCACAGGCTTTGAGCTCTGAGCACAGTGCTCTAGGGAAGCACTCAGCTGGAAGAAATGCAGGACTAACTTTTCCTCAGCACCAACAGACAACAGGCATGAAGGTAGGTTCTTGTGACAGAACCGATGCATCTTCTCCCTTAGCACAATTAACAGGTGATTTGAGACATGGTCCACACCCATGTTTTTCCCCTGCAATAAGGTGCCTTTAGGGCTAGACTGCACTCAGAGCCTGAAGCTAATAGGTTAGGGCTTGCTATTGCTGCAACACATGAGAGGCAAGTCCCCTCTCATTGCTGCAGAAGGTTGTGAGAAGATCAATGGGAAAGAGAGACCTTAGAACTGAGATTTTTAAATGTGGGGACTAGAACATATGAGCTGTACTATATTCTCTGCTGCTCTGACAGGGAAGACTTCTGCAAGGTATTCCAAGAGTGCAAGCCCAATTTAACAGCCGTTTTCCATGAGCAGGGACAGCTGGAACTACTCCACATCTATTATGGTGTAAATGGAACTGGAATGTGGCCTACCACTTATCAGATATTCTCTTCTATGTATTAATTATACACGTAGAAGTTCTGTATTTAGGAATAATGGCAATAATTTGTCACTTTCAGAGAACTGTAATTGCAAACACAACATAATCATTTGTCAGCTGTTTCAGATGGAAAGGAGTAGGCTGAGAGAAGGCAGCAGCCTCTTTGATCACATTTTGATTGGGAAGTCTCTTCATTACAGGTTTGGTTTGTGGACCCTCCTCCCCATCATAACTCTTCAAGCCTTCTTCATAAGCTGTTTATCCAAAGAGTTCCTGCATTGACTCACCTCAGAAGTCCTGGTAAGAAGAGACATGTGTACTCCATAGACCTCTAAATATGGGACATGCCTTGGGTGATGCATCAGAGGTGTATGATACTTGGCTGCCATGGAGATGAGTACAACAGAAGAGCCTAAATAGGAAAGAACATGTTTTGTTTTGAAGCGCTGTTGCAATAAAGGTACATGTTAAATACAGAGTCGATAGAGTTTCTTGCCTAAACTGAGCATTAATTGTTTAAATTAACACTGCAAGCAACATGCAACTAAAATACTTCCTTTTTTTCTTTACTTGTTTCTTAAAAGAAAGCCGTAAATAATTGCTTCCTGAGCATCCCCTGGGAGGCACAGCATCTTCTCCCCAGTGAATCAGCAATAGTGGATTCTGGATATAGAATCATAGAATGGTTTGGGTTGGAAGGGACCTTAAAGACCATTTAGTTCCACCCCCTGCCATAGACAGGGACACAAGGCATTGCTGAATCACAAAGGTATTGCAAGCTAGGGAGGCTCCCAGACTTTTCAGATGTATCTGCGTTTTCTCATGAACCATTTTTTGTCACTAGAGTTGTGCTCAGTGGCATCTTTCTCTCCCCAGAGAGGTTTGCCACAGCCCCTATCTAGGTAACCATCTTCCTTTGTTCAAG
>JBCJKH010041304.1:4692-65422 GCA_039877255.1 Loriculus beryllinus | reverse complement strand
ATGAAAACCAATGAGGTGCTTGGTGACAGCCAGCATGGCTTCACTAAGGGGAAATCCTGCCTGACCAATTTGGTGGCAGGACCCATGAAGAGACAGAATGACAGGATAATACTAATTAGAGTCAGGCTATTCCATGGAAGGCAGGACAGGTCATATACAAGAATAGTCTTTCAAAATACCATCAGAGTATGGATACCTCCTAATTTTTGGTACTGACTGGTATCATGCACATTTAAGACATACAATGCTACCAAAATACCTATGGATTGCTTCTCACTAGTAGTAATGATTGTGAGAACAGTATGTGAACAATGTAATTTACTGCCTCCTCTAAGGACATGCAATTTGAGCAGCAGTATTAAAATCTTTACACTATATGGAAGCTGTGTCTTAGAATGCAGTTTCAGGTAGTTTAGTGAAAAACCCAGCTATTACAGACTGTCCAATATATGAGAGCATTCATTGTCTTTTGAAAATCTGGCTGGAAAGATATTCTAGCCCTCATACATAGGCTATGCTGCAGCTTGTAACTATTCCTTGGAAAGTTTTCATAACTTGAACCAGCCTTCTTAACCCTGAGAAGACAAAAAATATCAGAGATATGTGCAGTCTTAACTTTCTTGATATTTGCTTATTCCTAGATACCATTATTGTTCTAAAGAGTGCTCATTCATATTTTATTCTGAATGACTCTAAAAGGTGAGAAAGAAAAGCAGCAGCAGCCTACAGAAGAGTCTGAAAGGCATATCATCTTATACTGCATTAATGGCAAGAGGATCTGCTGGGATTTCTATGAATAAAGATGAGGATATTGAACTCCTTCTTTATTTGCAGAGATTATGAAACTCTTTCCAGAGGGGACACTTGCTTTTGTTGTTGGTTCTGGTCAGATTCGTCAGCACTGACTTAATAGGATATGTTTAGGTAAATTTGTGCCCAGCTTAGAAACTCCAGCATGTGTGGAGCATATTCTATGTCATTGAATGCAACTGACTTTCATCTGACATAATAGTCCTTCAGGATGTCAAAGACTGAGCATATGCTTCCTGCTGTGTGCTAATGAAGTCTAGTGGCTTAGGAGGTAAGTTGTGATACCCAACTGTGAGTGATGTTCTGGTAAAGATACAGGTGAATTAAAAGTCTCGTGCTCCAGCTTTGTACTGATGCTCAATAAGCACATCCATAGACGGTAACAGCTGAACAGAAATGTAAAAAAGATGCTCCTAATCATCTCTCAACTACTAGTACCAACTCCATTCTGAGACCAGGACTTTCTAAGAATGTACAAGTGGATTTAGCTCTCATCTAGCGTACGGAATCTTTTTGTACATGCAGTGTATCAGCAGACATGCTGTGTCTGGGACCAAGACCTCAGTGGATGTGATAAGAGTCAACAGCTCCCCCAAGAGAAACTACTAGTATCTCTTCTGTAAATCTGGAGCAATTTGTCTCTCTCCATTCCTGTTTGAGGTGAACTCTAGCTAAAAAAGATAGTGATAGAACAGTGCTAGTACAGCATCCAAATTTTTGTGCTGAGAGGAAAGGTTCTAGGGAGACTGGTGCTCTCTTTAAAGCATTGTGTCCTTGGATTCGTCATGGTAACTAGCATGTGCCTGTGCAGGATTTCCCAACTGGTGAAATGTTTCTAGAAGAAACATCCTTGCCAGCTGCTGCAGGTCAGAGTAACCAATGGCATCTCAGAAGTGCAAAATTACTCCTTTGTTGACTTGCCATTCACTTGGTAAATCAACAGGTGCAGTAAAGGTTGTGTAAATAATGAAAGGTGTCTGCTGTTGAATGACACTGATGCTCCCATATTGCTTTATATACTATCCAATACTACTTTCATTCCCTGACTTGAGCCATAAGTAGGATAGCAAAATGTAGCAGTTTCTTTGGGCATTTGCTAGTTTTATCTACATGATTCACAGTACCTTGAAGAACCTTGGCTGGGGAAGACCAGCATTTCACTCTTGAAAAGGTATTGGCTGCTCAGAAAATTAAATTTGAAATTAGTAGGGAAGCTAAAGTGACTTTACTATGATATATACAGTAAAAGTAATGGACAGTAGCTTAAGTTTGCTTAATTGAACAACAAGTGATACCAAGAAAAGGTAGGAAATTCTTATGTACTTCTCTTGGCAACTGTCAGTTGGTTAGCATCATTGTGAAGAGCTGTGTTATTTAGCAAGAAAATGGAAAGCAAGATGCCCTTTTTACCTTGTGAGAAAAATAGCAGTAATTTATGGTATCTTGAACTACTACCTGTTGATGCTCAAGGAAGTGCTTATCTAGGGCATAGTACTCACTGTTTTCAAGTTCAACAGGAGGTCACTTTCCCTTGTTGCTGGGCATTAGTGGCCAGATAATGCCTGGATAAAAAGTTATGGAGGTACTGGATGATGCAAGAGGGTTCTGAAACTAATTCTGCAGTAAAGAGCACAAAGTACAGGTGCCATCCTTGCCTCAGACATAAACAGACCATCCTGGTTTTGTCCTATAAATCAAAAAATTGAAAGGTAGTGAAATATGAAAGGGTTTTAATCCTGTTTGGAGGTGTACAACTTGCAAGGAAAGGGAGTACCTTCCTATGAAAATTGCATTATGTGAATACTGGTGTGTTTAGAAGTCATAAAAAGATTTAGAAAAAAATGCCACAAAGTCACAATCTCTCCCTTAGAAAACAGCAGTAATGTATACTATTTAATAGGCAGGAGAAAAGTATTGCCATATTTCTGAGTCAAGTTGGTGTTAGTTTGTGACCATCTTCATAGCCTGGGAAGCAATGCCTTGATATAATGTATTACTGTTGACAGAGATGAGGCTGTACTGACCATGCAAAATGCTGAAAGGAACGATAATGTTTTCCCAGAGGCAGGCAAAGTATTTGCCAAGGTCTAATTCCACAGACTTGCACATAAAGAGGATAAAAGCACTAAGTTAAAATTCTGTTTGCCCCAAGGACAATAAAACTACTCAGAGCCTACCTCAGCAGGCTATACTCCTGAGCAACAGCTGCATGACTGATTGAGACAAAACCAGCCAAAAAATGATATAATAAATCTGAGGCAATGAAGATTGCAGTAATGTGCAAGATGGATCTGTCTAATTTAAACTAACATTTCCTGTAGGATTTATAGTAAGCCGTCAAACGTAGAACTTTGTATCTTCCGTTTTAACACTGGGTACATCACTTTTCTGCAATTCTGCAGGATGAATTATTTCCAGTAGAAGGATTTGAAGTGCTGCAGTTTCATCAGTTGGCAAAATATGGCATACAGAACCACATGCATTTTTCTAAAAAAGTCTTTGTTTCTGTTTTCTGCTTCACTTAAGCATCATGAAGATCCACAAACATTTGGGCAGATACAGATTGGGTTTTAGCACTGTGCTGCTGAGTAAAACTAAAAGGAGGGTTTGGGTAGAATATGTGAGATTTATTTCAGTGAAGCTTTCTTCCTTTTCAGTCTTCCCTTATACCTTCTACAGTAGTCCCGCCATTTCCTTTTTCTCCACAGGTGAGAATCAGATTGAACAAAATCACTTTGCATAGATGTAGCAGACATCCCTGTTGCTTTTCAGCCTTTCTGATAAATCTAATCCCAATATAGCCTGCATGATCTATGATGGTGTTGAAAAATGCTCAAAGTCTGCCCTATTAGTTTTTGGACTAACCCAGATTGACAATGGGCTAAATTCATCAATAGGGAAATTTAACAGATTATGAAGAAAAAGGTAAGATGAATTTTCCATGAAAACTCTTGATAAAATTATTGCAATAAATCAGTGTTACTTGGACATATAATTCCACTATCTCTGTTTTAGAAATAGCACGAAAAAACAAACCAATGCCATTTATAGCAAAGTGTTAATACAAAATTTCCAGACATTTATAGGTTCTACCAAATCTCTTTCTGTAAGTTAGCTGTGTTATGGGAAATGGTCTTGTTTTAGACATGCTCTGATTTTGTTGGCATGTTTTTGATCTGCACTGTAAAGAAGACAAGCTAATGAACTATAGAATCTGTTTCTGCTCTCTTCCGTAATTGAACCCAAACCTGGCTATAGGCTTACAGAGCCAAACAATTCAAACCAGCTGTATTCATTTGGATATCAAGACTGTGTTTTGATAGAAGCGTCTCATACAAGCCTGCTGTCCCACACAGCTACAACACCACTTTTTGGAAGGCCCTTCTGCCATGCACAGCATTTGCATGAGTAGTCTTTGCAAGCCCCATAATTATTCCCTAAATTTGCTGGAAGTAAATTTAAGCAAGATGCTTTGCCCTAATGGCAAATACTGCTCTTATTCCTGGGGAGTGAGGAATTGGAGGGCTGAAAATTTCCTTATCCCTTACTGTGGCCTAGTTCCCAGAGCACTACAGGTTTTCTGCCTGGAAGGAGGTCACTCCTTTTCCCAGCCTTATGCCGCTGATATATATAAGGTAGGCAAGATACACCACAAACTCAAATAACAATCCATCTTTCTGTGGTTCCTCACATGATCTTCTGAATTTACTCGTTTTGCCCTTTCACGGAAGATCATTCTGTCTTTTTTCTTCTTCCTAGAAGCCAGGAAATTTCCTTTCTCTGCCTTCCCACCATCAGTTTTCCCCTTCTGTTGCTTTCCTGTAGTGTCCTCAGTAAAATACCTTGTTCTCTTTCTTTTTAGTTTGTTAACTAAAACCAGCTTGTGGAATAGGATCAGTACAGATGCTGTTTACTCTCAAATAACATATTCCTCAGATAAGGGAAAGGCATAGACATAAGCATGTAATGGAATCACTTTGCTTTGGATTGCAGATGTCTTTAAAAAATATTGTACTTTGTGATTAGAATAATAAAGTTCACAGTTGGTGAAACATCGTTGATTTTATTTTAGTTATATGAGACTGTGAAAGGATCCCTAATTATATTGTTCCTGAAAGTACTTAAATAATATTTTTCTCAGTGATTTTTTTGGAGATCTTTTCCTCTTCTTTGCCACTGTATTATAAAAGGAGCAGATGAGCAATTATGTAATGTAATTTTTGTGAAGCTATACTAAAGCTAAGAAGCCAGCAATATTTTTGCCATTTGATCTATTGCATTTACTCTTGTTCACAAAAACTTCAAATTAAAAACAAGTTCGTGGCCAGTTTTCTGTGAAATTTTAAAATAAAATGGACTCCTACACAAACTAACTATCATCTGTTGTCACTTAATAAAAAGCAATTGCACCATCTTCAGAATCCACTGTGTAAGTTGCTGGTAACCTGGAAGATACAGGCAATACTGTTTAATATTGGATACCTAAACTGAAACATTATGAATGTTTTATTTTCCTTGGTGTTTGTCTACATTGCAGATGCCAGCTTCATGTAGACCTACTGGAAGTCAGCTAGCCATGGCGTCAGAAAGGTGAGAACTTCTTGGTAGATAAGTGAAGGCTTTGTGAAACACCAACTTGTCACAGATGCTCCAGGAATTTGCACTTGGTATAGCTATCTTGAATATCTCTACAGTTCAGGCAGACTATTTGATACAGCGATGACTGTTTTGACAGAAGGCAGAATTAAGTAACAAAATGGGTAATTGATTTCCCTGGCTACTGCAGTCCTCTGTTCCTGAACTCCTTGACTTCTGGAGCAATATAGTGGTACACTGGATGTTCGTTTTCCAACACTGCAAATGCAGATTAATAAAGGCAGAGCACAGCTCTTCTATCAGTTTTTTTGCAGGGCAGCATTCTCACTTTGCTGTTAATTGCAAGTCTGGAAGCAAGCAGCTACCAAATTGCCTGATGAAATACTGGCTCAAGTAGGGAATGATTAGTTAACTGGCAAGTGTTAGAATCCCTTGGTCACTGAGCTATCTAGTTTTGTAAACAATTTAGTCTTATAAACAACTGGATGCATACACACATGGCCATGCCATTCTGCAGAGCAAACTCTGTACTACTCGTTGAAACCTTATCTGTGGTCACAAAAAGCTTCCACAATAGCTCTTGCTGCCCTCCACTCTTCCTGCGTGGTTTTGTTTAAAAGGAGGATAGTCTGTAAATGCTCTTAGAACTGAACAGCCTGGAAGAAAGATGCTGTGAAGCGATCAGTGTGTCCAGTACCAGAGAGAGCTCATGAATTGTAGCAGCCCTCTAGCTACTCTATATTGAGCCCAGCAAATGTCCACCAAGAAGAGGGATGGAGCAAATGATGCACAAGGAGAAGCTGGCTGAACAGGAATTTTTCAGCCTGGAGAAGAGAAAGGGATGGTCTAATTAATCTAGTTCAAAACCTCTATAAACACCCACTAGAAAACACAGCCAGACTCTCCATTCATGTGAACAATGAAAGGACAGCAACAGAAACAAATAGCAGCAAGGAAAATTCCAATCGTATAAATAGGAAAATTCTTCACAAGAATGAACCTGCACTGTTACAAGCAGCTCAGAGGGGTCCCAGAGCTTTGGTCCTTGGAGAGTCTCAGAATTGGGCTGCCCTGAGCAACATAATGTAACTACAGAGAATCCTGCTTTGAGCAGTGGAGTTGGACCAAATTACTTCAATCATCCAGTTACTCTAAAAAATTTCCATCACTAGGGTGTTGTCTAGAACAGCAGTGAGATCCCTACCACAGGGCTCTAAGCCAGAGTGAACTTCAAAAATTTGAAAAGCTTGGAAAAGAAAGCTTGAGGAGAAAAGTTTGTATACAGAGACAGCAAGATTCAAAAGAAAGAAGAGTGGACCTTGTTAAAGCCACTGTCTAATTCTGGCAATAGCAGGCCTGACATCCTGCTGACTAATTTGCACTATATTGAGCCTTAATGAGGTAGCGACACTGGGTATAAAGCAGGAGGAGACTAGCCTTAAGGGCACTGGCAACTCTCAAATTCCACCGGGATTTCAAAACACTCAACACTTCCCGGGAGAAGTGGCAGATTTTGACAAGGCAAAAGAAGAGCCCTGTGAGCAAATGAACTGTGAACTCTGTTACAATGTCCTTTCACTACATTTTTCCCCTTAGTGCTTTTTTTCATTATTGTTCATGCTTTTTCTCATTTCACTTGCCTATTGCTTTCTCTGATGATTCATCCAATCACAGACATCCATTTCTTCTAGGATGTTACATATGGGGCTGTGAGAAGATAACAATAAATGCATGTGGCACTTCTGTCGATTTCAGTGTCCTGTCTGTGTCCTATCATTTGCTGCTGTGCAGAGTATGAAGGAACATCTGATTATATGCTTTATGCCTAGGTACATCTCTTAACTGAATAATCAAATAGAATTGAGGTATTTTGATTCTATGGGGTTAAAGCTTTTATGACATTTCTTATAGTAGGCACCATCATTCTGTCTTTGCATAATATCTGAGATAATATGCCTTAAAGACAGGGGATTTCAAAAAGGAAGGAAAATGCTAAGTAAGTTTCGAAAAGATAGAGACTGTTAGCTGATTTCTTAGTAATCTTGCCTAGAACAACAGAAAAATTAATTTAACGCTGTTTACTGTCCTGTTTTCTGAACACACATGGAGGAAAGCTGGTGGATGCTGGAGATAAGGGAGTTTAGTTTAACAGAGCTCTGGATTCTTACTGTGTTCTTGGAAAAAGTGCCAACAGCTCAATGAGCAAGACAGACTATCTCTGCCAGAACAAATTACACATCTAATCTACAAGGAAAATCAGTATAAATTTTCAGTTTCACATGTAAAATCCACTCTGATTGATTCCTCCTATCTTAAGGTGGTAAATCAGTATTACCAGACTGGAGCAGTCTTGTGTCAATTGCTGTGATTCTGTGGTAAACCTTGTAGGAACAGGATGAGGAGAAACATAATACATTGACAACTGGATTATGAATCTAATGAATATTCATTAGTTAAAGTTAAAAATACAAACAAATATTCCCCTTTCAACTGCAAACCCTTCCTATGGGGTGCATGTATTTGTAACTTTGATCTGCAAGTACTTCAGATACAATATCAGGTCGCAAAGTGCCCCTTAAAAGGCAACAATATGTTCCATATATTAAGGCAAGTTTTCTTGGAAGAAAACTTCAGAAGAAAAATCTGATCAGTAGAGTTGAAAATAGAGTCTGTCTTTAGTGATCTTATCTGAGAGTAGAGAGAGGGCAATCACACATGAATCTCACCTGGGTCTTTGGCAGTATTTTCTTGCTGTGCCTCATGATTGAGGCAAGTTGAGTCTTCCTACTCTTTTACAGGAGGAACAGACAGCTTTTCTTCCTCAGAGATTACTAGAGCATTAGGACATTTTCACTACTTAGAAACAATTCTAGTTTACTTCCCCAAAATCACGTCAGCCATTAACTGTTACTAAACCAATAAATTCATAAACCCATGAAAGCACTTTGGAATAGTAATATATGTATGTTGAGAAACAACTGTGTCATCTTGCCCTTTCATTCAAAACCTGTTTTCCAGATTGTCTTTGTTTTACAGAAGAGATGTCAGATGTTAACGGGAAAAATTCGAGTTGTTCATAGCACATGCTGTATAAAATTAATTCTCATAATATGGGTAAGGTTTCCAAAGAAGGGTAAATAAATCTTCAGAACAGCAGATAATCAAATACAAGAGATTTAAGCAACCTGAGAAAGATGGAGGGCAACAAGTTGGCTTGAATGCTGTAAGTTTCTCAGAGCCTCAAAACTCACAATGATGCTGAGAAACTTCAGGAATAACTCTGTGAAAGGAAGATGCCAAATCCACAGGCTCAATTTACAATCTGAACATTAAGTACAGCAATCCTACTAAGTGACCAGGTGGAGGACCTTGCTGCAGATTGGTAGCACAGTAGCACCAAGGCAGACAATTTTAAGCAGCTCTTTGCAAGTCAGAAGACTGAGCATAATGTTACCCAAATTATGACAGTGAGGAAAAACAATTAGCTGATGCAGTTTTAACATTTTAATCCAAATCTGTACCAGCTGGAACAAGATGTCTGTATTTGATCGTAAGAGCTTCAAGCAAATCAGAAAGTATGTCTGATTCAGTAGGTAAGTTCTTTTGGGACCCACATATTTCCCAAAATTTAGATAATCATTTGAAGATTTGCCCCATCTTATTCTTTCCACTTTAACTGCTTATTTGATTAATTACACCAAAAGTGTCTGACAAAGTAACTAGTTTGGGGAATTTAGCTCCTTGTTCATAATTTGAATGTTTGGATGCAATTTCTGATTTATCTCCTGTCTTTTTGAAATATATTTTGCAGGAAAAAAAATCATGGCAGAATCCTAAATATTTTGGAAGGATTTTAGAAGACTAGAGAAAAAGAAGTATCTATCTGGAAAGGTGGTTAGTTTGAAAACAGAACAAGCTCCACAGACTGAAAGATGAAGAAGGCATATGCTGGAAGCAGTCATTAGTGGGCTACACTCAGCTGAAAGAGCACTTGAAGAAATAGCAAGGTGAAGAAAAAAGAGCCAGGTGCATTTTTTTCCCGTATTGCTATTATAGCAAATCATTAAGGTCTCTTAAACTCTTTAAAAGCTTATTAAACAGTTTTTTGGGTGCTCTAGCTAATACAAGTTGACTGTCTGATGTCTGATACCATCTGATGGTAGCTTAAGGAGTTTTTAAGAGACTTCTTCAGCAACCTGAAAGAATGATTTTTGTCACAAAGAGACTTACAATATATTGCAGAAGAGAAGTACTGCTTGTGAGAGAGGAGTCACAAGAACTGTATTGTTCACTTAAAAGGCAATCAGGAGTTGGTTTATTCAGTGTCTTAAAAAATGAACAACAATTTTAGACGTTTAATTTAAAAGAATCTTGGTATTTTATTAAAACTCATCTAGTAAGAGTTTCATTGCTTTCATACTACTATGATTATTATTAGCACATTGCTGTGACAGTGAACATTCGCTGGTGCACTACAGCTTGCTGGCTTCAGAGAATGTGTAAGAAAGATAATGTGCTTTAATATAAATGCATTGGTGGTATCATATGTAAACATTACAGTAACTGTTGAGGTTACTTAAAGAATTCATTGGAACCTTCAATCCGTTGCCATTTCTTTAGCACCAGAGTAACCTGGATGTCAGGAAGTCTGTTCAGTAAAATCAGAATTGGGCACAAGTATAAAGTGATCAAAATATGAGACTGTATTCTATGTCTGGCTTTGCTCTTATTTGCAATGCACAGAGTAGCTCTCTTTCCTACTGCTTTTCTATTTATTTATAGTTAGACTGCAGATGTTCAAAATGTTTGAATGTTTTAAGCTAAAGACAAAACGGGCTCTTTTCCTGCAGAATGTAGATAGCTGAAGACTGGTCAAAGGTTCAGTAAATGGATACACCTTATGAGTGGGGTTATTAGAATGTTTTTATAATTATTTTTGTTTATCTAGCAGCCTTCCAGTATCTGAAGGAAGCCAACAAGAACACTGGAGAGGGACTCTTCTGTAGGGACTGTGGTGATAAGACAAGGGGTAATGGGTTCAAACTTAAACAGGAGACGTTTAGATTGGATATAAGGAGGAGGGTGGTGAGGCACTGGAATAGGCTGCCCAAGGAAGTTGTGAATGCTCTGTCCCTGGCAGTGTTCAAGGCCAGGATGGACAAAGCCTTGGGTGACATGATCTAGTCCTGGCCCATGGCAGCGGGGTTGGAACTGGATGATTTGAAGGCCCTTTCCAACACAAACCAGTCTATGATTCTACAACCTACTGTATGAACATTTATCTAATATTGTAGTCATGAGCTTATACAAAAAGGATGCTTCTGCCTCAGATCTTTTCAGTTAATTATGGACATGAAAATTAGTGGAGGCTAGTTAGAAGTCCACCCATTCTCACGTGGCAAAAGAAAGTGCACAAATAGCTGTTCTTCAGCTGTAAGGTGCTGACTGACTGGAGAGTAAAATGCTGCTAGAAAAATCCTGAAGAAGCTGTGTGCTGTCAGACAGATGGTGGAAGTGCACGTGCTATATGCTCAGTATGTGCGAAGAACAACATCCTACCCATGCCCACAAAGTAAACAGAGTTTGCAGGTGGCAATTGCCAAATGACCACCAGAAAGACATCTGTGAGGACCCTGAATAAGGCCACAGAGCTGAATTCCAGCAGAGAAGGTAGCTGGAGAAGGCCCAACATATGTGATATGTTCCATATATACATACTGGAAATAAATACAGGATAAATCAAAGCAGATTTACCAAAGACACATATAAAACTGGGCAACAACTGGGAGACAGGTATGGTTGGTTAGTTTACAAGCATACTACAATTACAGAGATGAATTCAAGGATAAGTATTACAATGTTCAGCAAGGTGAAATGACATAAACTTAGGCTATTTTGAGATAATCTTAACATTTGTTTCCCCAGGAGAACGTGCATCCTAGAAACCTGAATTTATACTGAAACCTATCACAGAAGGTTGAAGCACCCTTGATACAGATTTAATTTAAATAAAAATAATACTTTATAATGGATTTTTTTTTTATTATACCTACCCATTTGTACCCATGAGTGAACTCCTCTAAGCTCTCAAGACTGCAGCATTCCATGTGGAAAAGGGTGATAGCTGCTCATCATAAGCATAGGAGACTGCTAATTCCCTAATTGGAACGTAATCCAAAAACTGTTCAAATGACTTGTGAGGAATCAGGGAATGAGTTGGGTTGGAAAGGACCTTTAAAGATCATCTAGCCCAATCCCACTGCCATGGGCCCAATAAAAGCAATTCCAAAACCAGGGCAAAAAGTGCTGCTAGAATGTAAGGTAACACTAAGAGAAACATAAGAAACAAACTTTTGTTGATACCTGGGTTGAAACTTGAAAGAGTCTCAGCTCTAAGTTGCAAGCAGAGGCCAAAAATTTTTAGAGGAGATTGCAAAGGAGGTTGTAAAAGATTAGGGCCAGATTTAGTAAGATGATCCTTTATAATGCATCAAGTCCAAAATAAATAAAAGCAATCATTCTGGAGACAACTCCTAGGGAGCTGAGACACTACTCCCCAGCCACTCTTCAGTGGAAAAACAAGTCATACAATGACAGGCAACCATGGGAAAATTACCTGAGGGTTGCAGGAACATTCATTTATACAAAGTCTGAATATGAGCTCTGTTCCCTGTCTGTGACAAAGAGCATAGACCATATATAAGAACAGGCAGACAGAGTATTCCTGAAGATCGGCATCCACACAGAAATGACTCAAAACTGGAAAAAGACAAAGAGCTTAATTTCACCATGTCTCCTGAGCTGTGAACACTTCCTCTGCAGCAGAGAATCAGAAATTTACTGTTATTTCAAACAGAGCCCAGGGTGTAGATTAAGGATTTATATGTACAGCAAATAAATCTGGCCAATTCAAATAACTGAATATTTCATACTGATGTTGATTCATTCCTGTTTTGCAAGCACCAAATAAAAACATCTTAATTGCCAGAATTTTCTTGTGTTTGCTCATGCTCTAATCCCTCTTCTTCCCCTGCAGGCTTCTTAATCATATATCCTCGCCACTGATGAAAATGTTATTATAATAAAGAATTCTTTAACCCAAGCATTATTTTTGCAGTCTTCTCTATTTTGAAAAATATTCAGCTAAACAGCACTAGAGATACAGACCATAAAGAAGAGTAGAGCTATCTTACAGCTCAATTGCAGTGCTATGGAAAGGAAAAGATCAAGCCAAACCCTCTGTTTCTAGACATGTGAATGAACAGCCATGCAAGGAATACTCCCATAAGCAATAATCCCCTTTGATAAATTAACAATTTGGTGCAGTACAGTTCTCCACCTGATAAAGGTCCTTCTCATGGAAATAACATTAAAATAAGCACAGACTGTATTTTTACTGCCAAGTTCTTCTATATAGGCAGTATTCCATTTTGATTCACATGAAACTGAGGCCATTGTGTTGTCCCCTGACAATCCTCTTCTAGAAACAAAGCATTCTGACAGCATGTCATCACTACTGAACTTTGAAGGATTGTATATGATGAGGAAAGGTAGTCACGTTATGCTCCTCTGCTCAATTAAGTCAGAAAACATAGAACAAAACCATTGTGTAGAGACACAGAAAACCACAGGGTTTATTTTGTGAATTTCAGGCTGCTTAATGCTTAGAAAAACTAAGATGTATTTCAGAGTCCTCCTCCACGCTTCACTATCAAAAGTTACATCTTATTCATAACATCCAGAAAATTGGCACACCATTTCTGTAGCATGTATCTCTCTTCCAGATAAAAAAAAACTATCTGGGACAAGAGCCTAAGGAAAAGTTTTTTGAAATGTGTTCTGGCAGCTTTTTGACAGGTTTTTCTCTGCATTTCCTGGCACAAACTTCCCAGAAATACTTGTCAGCAAGCAGGTTTTCTACACTGTTTCTTTCAGTTGTCTGGACATAATGGGAGAAGATGTTGGTTGGCATTCCCCAACCAACCATGAACTCTGTATGAGCTAGCTCAGTGGTTATCAGCACGCCAGGCAGAGCCTGAGAGCAAGACCACAGTAGGGAGGAAAGCAGCTCCCAGTGAAACAAGCCAGCCACAGTTTCCTGCTACCAATACCTACAAACACAAGCTTTGCCTCCGTAAATGGAGAATCCAGCCTTTGTGCTGCCCTGGAAGCTACTAGCATGTTGTACAGGCTGGATTTTGGGAAGCAAATATTACCACATTGGTACCCTAACCCAAGTTTCTGCCGGAGCTCTAACCTTCAGGCAATAGCCATTGTTACCTCCTCCTCCTATGACAAACCTCTACTAGGGGAAGGTGAAAAACTGAGATTTCAATATTGCACCTGAGGCTACTGGTGTCAAGCAAGCAAACAGTAAAAATCAGGGGACTGAACAAGGATTACTACAGGAGGATCATGAAAAAGAAATGTATGTAGAGTAATAGTTCAGTTTAGTACAGTTCTGACATTGCCATTGCTCTTCCAAGTCATACATTTCTAGTCTGTATTTTTATCATGTTTCTTTACAAAAGATACTTCCTTGGAAACTTTGGAAACTTTTCACTGGCATCAGGCATTAATGTGGGGTTAGGATGGAGATTTTCAAGCAACATCCCTATTTCCCACTTGCAAGCACTTTCTCATATCTTCAACACTGTGGACTTTTTCCAATACAGATTATGCTCATCCTACAATCTACAAAGTGTAATATATTTCTTAGATTTCTTTCAGAAAAATGGTCAGCATATCCTTCAAAGAAGAAATGGACAAGGAGTGGAATGCACTGTCTGATTTTCCACCTAGTAACAGCAAAAATCCCGTATTTGTAAACTAAATTCTGTCTCTCAGGAAGGTGAAATATGTAATTCTGAGAGCTTCAAAATAAGCAAAACCTGGCTTCCGATACACCTGTGCTTTGAGGATGACGGGATTGGGAGACTATGAAAGAGATCTGAGGTTTTTTTCTATGGGAGGATCACTTAGGGCTGACAATGATGTCTAGCAAAATGAAGCATTTCCTTTTAGTCCAGGGACTCATATAAATGCAAACGCTTTCCTACTGTAGTTCATTAACTTCTAGACATCAATGCTTTGTGAAATTTCTTTGCAACCAACCACTGGCTTATGAACAGAAACAATACATATGCACATTCACATACACCCATGGACCAGCACATATGCAATATAACTGCTAAAGCTTTGTTTCACTAAGAACCAGTTCTCAGCAGCACACAGACTTAGACAGTCTCAATCTGAAGGTGAAAAAACAGAAGTATACCAAATGTTTGCTAAATGATCCCAAACATTTTTCAGAATAGACAATTTATTTTTCTATTCCTCTGATAATCTTCAAATCATATTTTAAAAGGCTACATAAGCATTGTTTATAGTTGTAGTTTCTTTCATTTTATAAAATTTAGCCGCTTAAATCCCATACACTTGATTCATCTTTTTATACCAGATAAACTTGCAATGAACTTGTGACTTTTCAGGGTCTGCATCACTGGGCTGTTTTCAGTTTAAACAGCTGTGTTGTTAAAATTTCTTTTTATATAGGACTTGAGGGTACCCATTTGCTTTAGAATTAAGAGCTTAGCACCTACAAATGTTCAGCTAACCAGATTGTTAATGGCTATGTTTGCTTTATACTGTCTTATATAAATAGAAAAAGTTCTTCCTCAAGCAGAATGGTTTAATGGTTCACATGTTATTTTCCCAGCATTTCTTAGGTTACTCGCTTTATTTCTACCTCTCCTCAGTGTCCAAAGATATTACTGATAAAGGTTTGCACACCCCATGTTAACTCTTGTATTCTCTGAAATCAGTGCTAAATGTTTTCTTCAAAGGCAGCCAGCAAAAACTGAGCTTGTTTTACAGCAAAATCATCATTAATAATCTTATGTTTGTAATAAACTGAAATACAGTGAAAAAACTGTTACAAAATGCAACACGTTCGCATTATTATTTTCAATACTTAATATCAGTATTTGGTTTTGATGGTTCTTTTGTATGTCCTTGAAATTCTCCACTGGTTAAGTTACTTTTGCTTTCACCTCTCCTGATATTTCTATACAGTTCATCTAAATCCCCAAATTCCCTTAAGATTGTCCTCAGATAAAATTAGAAGCTTAGCTGCTTGATAAATCAGAGCATTCCTCTGTAAACATTCAATGTCAGCACTTCTGTCATCTGATTTCTGAGTGGAATTTAATATATCAGCTGTGAACAGCTTATGACCTGTCCCAAATGTGGGATTCATCTAACTAAATGCAGATGCAGCTCAGCTGGTGCCTCATTATAGTTAGCAGAGAGCCCAAAATCACAGAATGGTTTGGGTTGGGGGGAACCTTAAAGATCATCTAGTTCCAACACCCTGCTATGCACAGAGATACCTTCCACTAGACAGGGTTCATCAAAACCCTGTCCAAAAGGAGATGAATGGGAACTTTCAGAGTTCACTCACCTCATGCCCAGGTAGTCATACAGGTTTCCTGCATTGCAACCAAACTTCTGTATTTTTCTTCACACAAAAAAGGCAAAAAAAGAGAAATTGCCTATTTTCTTCCATTATCTTTTGTGACCTTAGCCTGATTAGCTCAGATGTTCATGCTTATCAGAACCAAACTCTCAAGTTCAGACTGCCATACAGAGAGACCACTTATTTTCCTCTGAAACATGACTGAATTTCTTTCTCTCCTCGATCATGTTCTTCTCAAGTGAAGGCTCTTGAATAGTGGCCAGTAAATGGCCAAATCTCTGGACTTTTCTAGTCTCCTGGGAAATAGTCTAAACATGCTACGAACTCATCAGTTCCTGTGGAATTATGAGAGGGTCAAGAGGTTTTTAGAAATCCATTTCCTAAGACACAATCTATGACCTTGATGTCTCAATCAAGGGTAAGGGAAATTATTAAAAGAATGTCCAGTTCAGGTGTTCTTTTACTGATCACTTACTTGACTTTGGTTTAGCCACAGAACATAAATGCTTTTCTACTGACACTGTGTAAGACTGCCAATGAATATACAGTATTATCAACAGCTACAATCGTTCATGGGCATGCCTACTTACAAAGATAATCTTTTGGTTAAACACTTGTTTTCTGTCTCACATTCATGTACTTAAAGACCATGGCAGATATTACCTTCTACTTAGGCTGATAATGCTGAGAAGTAGCTGATGTGTACCCAAAGGATTTGACAGCCTGGAAGGAACTGGAAACACACAGAACTTCTCAGCTAGCCTACATGTTTGGAGGATGGCATTAACCAGTTCTGGCATGAGCTAAACATAGCAGCGTTCAATAATACACCACTCAGAATGAAAACGGGAACACTGAGGATGATGCTGCATGTCAGCACGCATGACAAGAAGGCAAAGGTCACGTTGCAAGGCAAAGACTATGAGCAGCAAAGCAGGTGACAGCAGTTCTGATTATATCATCCTCACATTCAGGACTGCCATATTCATCAAAGGTTGATTTGACAGATGGCCACATATCACAGGAAGCAGTTTTTTGCATGGGAATGAAGTTCAGAGTGGTGTTAAAAAGGGGCCGCTAGTCTCAATCTTGAAACGTAGGCTTAGTTTACTGAAAAACTGAAGAGGGAAGAAGTCCGTAAAATCCAACTACAGTGCTTATGTCAAATGATATATTACTAAGATGATGTTCAGGAAAAACAGGGCTTGGAAGGAATCTACTTTTACTTTCTTACTTACAAATTAATATGAGCATCTCTTCTATTCCTCCCTCCCTCCCAAAAAATACCTGCAGTATAAAATCAGTCATTGTAAGAAAAAACAAAACAGCAAATCTATGGAAGAACACAAGCTCAGTAAGTCTATGGAAGAACACAAGCTCATCAACTATTTATTAAAATCCATCATTAAAATTGCATTTGAATTAAACAAGAGTTAAACAATTAGCAAAACAATCGAATTAGTCTAAACTATGGAAAATCCTGAAAGGAAACCTCCATAAATCTAATAGGCAATTTCTAGAAATTCAGCTGGCCTACCGCACTGAAATGTGATCACAAAGCAAAACTGGTGAAAACCCCTCCCCTAAAGCATTCTGAACAAGTCTGAGTTATCAGTAACTTAATTAAAACCACTACTGTTTGAAACTCTGATGTATACCTACATAAAATTTAAAATTTTATAATTTCTTTATAATAATAATACTTTTGCATTGTTTCTGAGCATTTTAAGACTTGCAGCTTATAGTTTCTCTGATTTCTATTAATGCTGGTAATTGCCTGAATTTAAGACTGCATAAATACTTTTTACAATTAGTTCATTTTAATTACTTGAAAGTAAAATGAATATCCATAAAAGGCAAATAATTGAACATTCAATTATGGAAATTTGCTATTGATTACGAAAACTTGCATTTAGAATGGGCATGTTCTTTTGCTACTTGCAATTACTGTAATTGAGGTTTTCACATGTTAATTAGAATTGTTTTGGCATGGCAAATTCCACCCCTTTCTATCTCTCAAAGTAGGTAATCACACAATTTCTTTTTTCCCTGTATCGAGTATATGTACACAAGGAAAAGGACTTCCCAGAGTACCTTCAAATTAAAAGGGACATAATTCTATCAAGTCAAAATAAGCATAAAAACAATCTGGACTTTTTTTTAAAGCATTAAATACCTCAGCCAGAAACAGGAAAATTGAAACATTCGTGACAAATGTCAGTAAAATAATGAAAATACTTAGGGACAAATAAGATTTCTGTAATCACGGTATGACTAAATAAAAAAATATTAAAGAAACAACTAACCTTGTTTTAACCTAAAGCGTGAGAAACAACATAACCTAACCTGAAAAAATACACTGGATTGTTTGCCAGTGAATAGCTTATATACCAGCTAATGCTGTTCTCATTCTTATTTTACTTGCAATAATGGTCTTATCTTTTGCAGCCCCTCCAATTTATATATTTTAAGTATTTCTCAGGAAGCTTGTTGGAGGTGGGATGTAGAATGCCATCAGTCTGAGAGTTTCACTCTCTGAGAGATGCAGGAAACTGTAAGCTAGTGAAACTCTGCACATCTTAAAATGAGAAACTCACAAGCCCTGGGACTGAATACGGCCTGCAACTTTACTGAATGTCACTTGGGATCATACAATTTTTTTCCTTCTATATTGCTTTTGACTAACACTCAGCTAGGCTTTAATTTATGGCCTAGCAGTGTATCTGAAAGAGCTATTCGGCCCTCAGTAAAGGAGACAATATCCCAGGTTTAATTGAGTACATAAAATTCTACTTTGTGCCCTCTCTTGAGTCTTCCATGGAAACTGTGGCTCACCAAGGTAGACAGTAACTGTTAGGAGTGTACTTACTGCATTGAAGTTGGGGAAGAGATTGACTGCTGCAGCAGTGTCCAGAGGAAATGGAAGAAACGGTTTAATATCCAGCGATGGCTGCAAAGGTGGAGCAGGAGGACGCACTAGGGCTGGAAGAGCAGGGCTCTGGCATGTACCACCTATGTGTAGAAAGAGACAGAAGCATTCAGCAAGTACTGTGATTAAGGGGAAGAAAAAAAAGCCAGCCCCCAAAAGCAACAATAAAAAGCCAATACTGGATTAAACAAATACATTTTTATTTGACCCCAAATTACGCCATTACTGAAAAACAGCACAGTTGCCTCAGTGACTGTTATAATTCTTTGCCAGTAATTGCCTCAGGTATCAGTCTGCTATGATTTAAAATTAACTAATAAACCATTTCCCCCCTTGGATTATCTGGAATAACATAATTCAGTGTATTTCTGACTTCCTTTCACAACTTCAGCTAGTCTCATTCTGCTATGATTTCAGTGTTTCATCCCAACCCTATTGCTCAACCCTCCAAAGCCTTACA
This sequence comes from Loriculus beryllinus, assembly GCA_039877255.1. Taxonomy (NCBI): domain Eukaryota; kingdom Metazoa; phylum Chordata; class Aves; order Psittaciformes; family Psittacidae; genus Loriculus; species Loriculus beryllinus. The sequence continues at coordinate 46,150 of JBCJKH010041304.1, read as the reverse complement.
GCTTCAGAGTCAACCTTAACCTCACAAACACAACATACCTTGCTGCACCTCGAACAGCTGATCAATACAAATCTAAATTCAGAACAGTTTCAGCAGCCACAATCCCGCTCATGGGAAGGTACCGATAAACCTTTTCTGCTCTTGCAAGGGATGGAGCTGATTCAGACTCTGTGCAGCAGAAAGCTCCTGCTGGCTAATGGTACCAACCATTAGCTCTGTGGGAACATGATGCAAATGAAGAAATCCTCTTGCATACCAATAAGTCACTACCTGTTTGCTGTGGACCCTATTTTACTTATTTGTTTGTTCCTTGCCACAGCCAGCTAGAAACTGGAAAGATCCAAGCCTGTTCTCTTACTTCCAATGTCTCCCTTGTTTTGGTTGCACTCCAAAACATCAATTCCCTGTTAATTAAAGACTACTTGGATCCTAGGAAACTGTTAAAACATGCCAGTGTTCCCCTAAACTGAAAGGCAGGCAGCAGACTGTAAAAACCTGCTTGTAAGAATACAGGAAATATTTTAAAACAAACAAAAAAATAGTAAGGGGAGTTTTACCCTACTGACTGAATAGAGACACAGGCAGACAGACCAACAGAGGAAAGAGAGCTGGAATCTGTCTTTTTCTTTTCCTTTCATGCATACAGACATTTCATTAGACAAGCTGCATACATTCTTTAAAAGACCAGATATAGTCAGAATGATATACAGAATGTCTCTGTATTTGGCCAGCAAATCTCCTAACAAAGTTTGCCATTAAATATGTCTAAATGAGAGCTAACAGCACAGGATTTAATTAAACAGTTGTAACAGATCATCCACAGTTCTGCTTCTAGGTATAAAATCAGCTGGAGCCAAATTTTCAAAGACTGGGTTTTGCCAAATTTCAGGTCCTGTGTGAAAGATTTCACTAAAAATCACTGAAAGGAAAACATTATCCACTAGTAAACTAAAGGTATTGGATGAGAGTTTGCTCCAAGCTCACGTCAGGTTTTGCCATACATTAACTGACATGTTTGGACTAATTTTTACATTTTCCTCAATTTGAAAGCATAGCAAATCACTCTTTGAATGCAGCAGCTAAGGATATGAGCAACAGAAAAGCAGAGGGCAAGCAGCTCTGCTTTCCACAGCTCACCATCATAGAATCAAGTATTTAATAATTGTGATTGCATTGGCAATTGCTACATTCCTATGGAATTATTACAAAACCAGCATAAAAATAAATTGAACAGGTCAGAATGACAACAGGGTAGTGTTGAACATGCCAAACTTATTCCCTCTGAATAGGAAAGACCAACTAAATAATTTTTTTAGATGCTGGAAATATTTTTTCTCTCACATATAACAAAGTGAAGAAATCACTCCTACTAATATAAACCTTAATAAGTGCCTGAGTTGCACCTGAGATTGTACAGAATCACAGAAATGCCAAGGTGAGCATTTGACTGGTAATGGTGAAGAATCTGAAGCAAGTTAAATATCCTACAACTCACAGATGAAAATGCAAACTAGACAGAAATATCTGTGCTTGGGGACCCAGCTCATTGAGTTTATCATCTCCATGGCTTTGGAGGAAAGACTCATAGGTTTGGATTACCTAGAGCATCAGCACTGCTATCCCATACTCTCCTAGGATACCATGCTACGAAGGATAAAATATTTCCATTCTGTGATCTTTCCCTGTGGCATGACTAGGCGTTCACACACCTGCCACTGAGAGCCAGGGCTGCATAAAGTCATCTGGGGACGAGAACACACTTTAAATGGAAAAATTCAGCCAGCTCTGCAGGACCTTGGCTGGAACTCACAGCCCCTGGAACAGGGTTTAAAATCTACCACAGTCCTGGCTAGAGTGGCACAGAAAATTAGTATGTTCAGCAGCACAGCTGCTCTCTGTTTTCTCTGTTTTTGCAATAGTGTCAGACATGTCCCTGAACGATGGAGCATGTGATAGGTATCATGAAAGCTGAGCTTTTTCTTGAAAGAAATTCTCTAATGTTTATGGCTGCAAAAAATTAGCACTTCTTTCCACTGAACATGAGCAGAGATGTAGTCTAGAATTGGCAACAGAAAACCTGAAGCAATTGCAACTGGTTTTGTGACTCAGCTTAACTGAGTTTGGACAACATTTGGGAATGTCAATGTTAACTACTTCCCATCTAATACATTAGCAGAGAGATGGGTAGGGGTAGAATCCCACAGGGAAAGGTTCTTGAAAAGCACACAGAGATAAATTCTTACTGTAAAGAAGACAATATAAAGGGTAGAAATGATGACAGGATGAAAACATGACAACCAAGAAAGCCGAACTGACAGTAAAGTAAGAGAGGTGCACTAAACCTAATAAAGGGGAATTTACTTTGAAAATAAATGGTACTATGTGTGACAACAGCATGCTTAGAAAATTACTATAGCAAGACATACATCTTTTTCAGTTATCTAGTATCACTGAACACTGGATCGAGGTGAGTGACCATGAGGATTGCTTATGACTGTTTTGGTGTTCTGTATGCTAAGCTTCTACAGAAAGACCTTCACAGTTTTCCCTGTGCAGATGCAACAATGCTGAGCAACATACAAGATTCAATGGCAGCCCTTTTGCAGTCTTCCAAGCACCAAGGTCTGGAGTTCCACTTTGACCAATAAATACAGGATAACAACCCATACCACTGATAGACTTTGTCCACAGCCTGTGCTTGATGATCTGAACCTCAAGTTGCCATGTACATCCATGCCAAAACTTAGGTGCATGCATGGCCCAGCTTAAGATATATATAACTGTCTCCACAAAATGTAGGCCACTACAGGCCTGAAGTTACATTTTATGAGTAGCATGCTACAATTACCTAAAATAGGAGGATACTAACATATTTACTAATTCCAGTTATCACAAATTAGTGATGTTACAGTCTAATTTCTTCTAAAGAGAAAGAATTTTTGCAGCACATTTAGATCTTAAATGCGAGATCAATGTTGTAGATATTTGGCAAATTAATTTTTTTCAGGAAATATACAAATAATATAATACAATGTAGAAGCTTCATTATCTCAGCATTTTAACCAAGGCTAAAGTAATCATTCATTTCTTCAGTTTTCAGGCAATTTAAATCATAGACAAGATAATCTCTTGGCCAGAGGCACTGGGTATGCATCCAAGGTAATCGTGAGCAAACTAATCTGAAGAAAAGCTTTCTACAGACCTTTGCCCCTTCCTATATCTCATTGAGACAGTTTTTGAGAACCCTCCCAGTGTCAATCAAGCTGCATTTTTACATATGGATGCACTTCTGTATCTCCAGTTGGGACCAGACTCCCATCTAGGTAATTTGTTTTGCAATACAGCATTATGCTCTGAGCACAGACAGCCTATGTGGTACAAAGCCATATGTGCAACACGAGGTTCATACTCGTTGTTGCATAGCCTGTTCAGGCAGTTCTTAAGAAACCTGGTATGATATAATGACATGAACTTCACTGCTGCAACACCTTCCTTGCCTGTACCCAGAACCAAGGAATGACAACATAAACATCCAGATGAAGAGATGATTTATGCAGGTTCAGCCCAAAACTGTTCATTCCATAATCAATTATCATATTTCTTTTTTTAGTTGGAATATAAATAAATATTGTTTCCCCTTATCCCCAGTTTTGCCTTCAGAGACCATGCTTCATTATGGAAATGAAAATACATTTTAAAATGAGAAGTCATTCCAAAAAGAAGAAATCAGATTTCTTTAAAAATGCTGATGTTTTGGCTTTAAAGACATTCCTGTCAGAATTCCTTACAAAAAAAAATAACACCTCCTGGGAGAAATTTTTGCTTTAAATGATAAGAAAGTCTCCCATGCAAATAAACAGACATAAGAGACCAGAGCAGTTTTTATATACAGGATAATATATAACAAGTTTTCTTAATGTTTCTGGAGGAAGTTAACATCCTTGTCTCTCAGGTCCCCTAACACACAACTCAACAATTTGGCAACCACTTATTGCTGTATTTCGTGACTTGGCTATAGAGAAAGATATGCTGCATCTTCCCCTGCACAGCCTTCCCTCATGTACACTCATTCCCAAACCTTTAAACTCAACTGCAGGTTCAGTTTCCAGAAAAAGAATCACCAGTTCTATTATCAAATAGTCTCTCTTTAGGAAATATCCAGCCCAAATTTTGCAGACACAAACAATGTAGATAATTTTTTTGAAATGCATTTGGAACTTGGAGGCATGTGAACTGGGCAGGAACTCTAAACTAATACTCCATTAATCTAAATCTTTTGCAGTTCTTCCATCACTAACTATTACCACCATAAACTGAGTAAAAAAGCAAATCTCTGCAGAATTCCATTTTGATTCCTTCATTACTTTGCAATTCTTTCCTTCTGGCCACATCTAAATGCAAACCTTTTTAAATACATCAGAGACAACCTAAAGTAATGTTCAATTTCCCGTACATCCTGGAGTCTGTTTTCAGTATCATAATGTGGTTTCTCTGAGATACAGATAATTCCCAAGTTTTCCACCCCATCTCATGCCTCTCCCAATATAGCTTACTTGAGGTCAAAACAATATACGCATTCTGCCTTGGCAGGAGCTTGGAGAACCTTTCAGCTGGTATGACTCAGTGGAGTAAGCTGGGAATGCATCACTGGCTTCCAACTTAAAAGTTAACTTCTAGGTAACTTAAAAAGATAACTTCAAAAAGTATCAGTAATATTTTTTTATATAGGATCCTAATGTTTGACAGTTCACACCCAGTAAGCATTACAATATATCCTTAAGATATATTAGGATAGAACCTGAGCCAAACGAATTTATTTTCCCTAGAAAAATCTTCAAGAAAACTAATTCAGGCTATTTTAAAGTATAGAAAAGAAGGGATATGTTCTATCTTATGAATGCAAAGAATCTTACATTTGGGTAACTCAGTATCAGCTAGAACTTTTATTGCATTATGAATTTAGTTTGCCAGTGGGCCAAATAAAAGGTATATTTGAGAGGGTTTTCTTCAGAAAGGCAATAAAGACATAAACATTTAAGAACAGTAGGCTAGCCACGATGAATAATGAACATTCTTTATCTAAAATATTAGATATCACACTTAGGTCTATAGAGAATATGATAGAATGGAAAAATTAAAGATATCCAAAGACAAAAATAATAACCTGCTTTGTGATATAAAAAAAAGACACTGTGACATGAATTGTAGATCTGGCTTTTAGGAATTAGCTTAATGTAATTTGCCATGGGCTACAGTCACTAGGGTACTCCCATTTATCATTGTATGATAGTCTTCATTCTTGCAACACATACTTTTCTTAAAAACTGTTGAATTGTCACTTTAAAGGTACATTCAGTTTTGCAATAAGAAGTAAGATTTGCCTAATCACTGAACTACTTATTAGTAGTTATTATAGTACTCAAATGACTAAAATATGAACTCGGCATACAAAAGGTAGCTAACAGGCAATCTGTACCTTTTATGTACATAAACAGATACACTTTTAAATGTTTAATAGGCTACATAGTATTCCATATGGACTGAAAAGAGGTCATGTGAGAACAAATACATGATGTCTGTTGAGAATTCATTGCTCAGAAAACCCGTTCCTTGTAATGTTTTTGCTGTGGTTGGTTTGCGTGCATATGTGGGTTTTTGGGTTTTTTTTCTTCTTTTTTTAGGAAGGAAAATGAGGATCTTAAAACAAAATGCTTTTAACACCTGTATGGTTCATAGACTTTATCTTGGAGAGCATTTTCATTATAATAAATACCCCAATAAGTAATCCTGAAAATATTTTAAAAATGAGGACATCCATATTTAAACATATTGTTTCATACAATCCCTCTTAGTTTGGGAGAGAGAAAAAAACCGAACTGCATTAAATACACTAGAAAAGAAACACCCTCAAAATGGGGTCCCAACCACACCAGCTTTGATCCTACTGGCTCTCCTGAGACAGCTTGAGGATCAAGTACACTGTGTGGCAATACAAGCTTTCCTTTCATAAGTTTTGCTGTTAGTAATGTTAACAGTGACTAGTCACTTTGAAGAGGATGAATTCAACACTGTCTCAGCTGTGGAGATCTGAGTGCAATTGATTTTTCAGTTCACTGCCCAAACCAAAAAATAAAGACAATTAGGGGGAAAAAATAAAAATCATTGTGTCAGCTGAAACATTTCTTGCACCCCAAATTAAATCCTATAGTTTGTACTTGGATACTTGACCACTTTTATTATTTAAATATTGGCAAATTTCAAACATCCAAATCCAAACAATTCAAAAGTACCCACTACAAAAATATTTTCAAATTATTTTCAAACTTCTTTCCTGCTTCCCACCTTTATTTTTTTTTTTTTAATCCAAACTAGAACTCTTTCAGTTTGGCACAGATCAATATGCCGTATTTATTCACAGAGTGCGTATTTCAGCATACACACTATTCACCTGGAAAGTTTGAATCACTGGTCATTTACTACTATTCGAAGTACTATTTTGTCTAGAGACAATATTGATTCTGCAATTCCTGCAAAGTAAGCTACTTTAGAAAAAGGATTTTTTTTTTATTAGTAATAGTAGTTTTAGAAGCCTGTGGCCATGCATCATGTTGGGGTTTTCAGTCTTTTATTCACACTTACTAGCATTTTGTAAAATAAAATCATATAACCTGATATAAGAAATTTAATGAAAAAATGTACCCCTCTGTAAACCTAAATGAGTATAGATTTCTCTTTTTGCTGCATACAATGCTGTGAAATTACTACTATGATGCTGGACCAGGAAAATTTGCATGAATACACTGATATCTATTACCTTCTTTCACTGTTGTCCTTACTTTCAGAAGACAATCCTGCTTCACTACTCTTTTCACTACCTGCTTCCCTCCTGCTCCTGCATTGACAGACAGGTAAGCCCAGGTTACAGACAATAAAGTCCAGTCTGTCTGAACAGAAGGATGCTAATGTCAGAGCCTCCACAAATCCCATAAAGTATTATCCCCTTCTCTTCATATCAAGAATATGCTATGGCCCACAGGAAACACTTTACTAGATAAAATATTATTATTTTTTTTTTATTACGTGAAATCTACTAAAAATAACCCATGATCTGAACTTCAGTTCTTAACACTGCCTGACAATATATTCCACTAATTCACTACAAGCAACATCTTCTATGGATTATAAATTGCACAAGGGCAGCAACTAAGCTTTTTATTTTAGGAACATGACCTACCTAATTGAGCTCTTCAGAATCCTTTGAGGTTTTTTTCCAGTTGGTCAGACAAATCTGGATGACTTTTTTTTTTCCCTATTGGAAGCCATCGGATCACTGAAAACTAAATGATCCAAAACAAATGTTCCACTTTCTATAAAGTTCTGGCTGTTTCCAATAGAAGGAAACAACAAGAAATTGTCTAATTTGGCCGCCTTGCTTATTACCAGCTGCCCATACCAAGTACCAGCCATTGTAGCTACCAGACAATCAGAAAGCCCAAGACCATCAGTGTCATGGCTTTGGAGAAGACAAAAAGCAAAATGCCCATGAACCTCCTCTCCTCTCTCCTGAGAAAGGATGATCTTTTCATTTCCATTTGCCTTGCAAAACAAAGAAAAATGTTAAATACCCATCAGCTTTATATTACTCCATGGAATTCTGGTATTAATTTTCAGAGCATTCCTATATGGCAAGAGACTACCCTCATTTTTCAGCTAGGAACCTAGGGCAGACAGCATAAGCCACCTGCTCACAGCTCATACAGGAATCTGTGGCAGGTGAATGAATTTGAGCCCTAGGTCCCTAAGCTTAATGCTCTGAGCACTGCAACAGCCTTCCCTGCTAGTCTAGTAAAGAACTGAATGCATTTTTACTCAGACTTGAGAGATCTCATGATAGGAGAGAAAATGTCAAAACCTGTTCTTCCTTCCCAACCATAAATGCTAGAGGGTAGATGAGTGGACCAAGGACTCCATACCTATATTGATAATTCTCTTTTCTTTTGGCAAACTACATATTCCCACCTCTATATTCTGATGTACTTTCCCCTACTGCTCATGTTTTACACAAATTTCTACTTTCTTTAGTAAGAAAGTGAGTCCAAGAAAGTGAAACGCCTGCCTCACCTAGAGTGAGCTAGAAATACATATAGGCATTCCTTCCTGTAAGCACTAATGCCAGGCCAAAAAAGTTTGTCCAGATACGGAAGATAAAACAGCTTTCCCTTTTCTTCTCATTACCATAATGTCTTCATCTTGGGTAGTTATTCCCACATAAAGCAGCTACCCACAGTATGACTCCCAGTCTGCAGCAGAAACATTTACATTCGGACTCAAGCTGAGGTGTACCTTGAATTGTGTGGGAAGCATGAGTGTTTTCAGAGAAGCACTGAAATTCAATGAAGTCAGAGGAAGGGCACAGTGTTACAAATGCACATGTCCCCTAACTGCATATACAGGGCTTCTCTACATCTTTCAGCAAGTAAATTTTCTTACAGTGCTACACTGACTGCACTATTACTGACTAGTATATCATGGATGCCTCCTAACCAGTGAGTCAGAGTATGTGCTTAGTGGCCTCTAATAGATTTCTACTAGACCCTACCAGATCTAACCAGATACAGGCTCAGCAAAAATCTTGTTACAAACTGAATGGATCTAAGCATTGAATGACATGGAGGAAGCTGCTGAACAGCATTAAGGGGACAGTTTCCAAACAGATGCTAACCGTGAAGACTCAACAACCTCCCCCGCCTCCCAATAAATAAATGAAATAAAGCAAAAATACAAGCATGAGCCAAGTATTCTAAAAATCACATTAATTTTAAAGCTTTACACTTTTTGACATTTAAAATATTCTTGACCTGGCATATTCTGCAGTTTGATTGATCTGATGTTTTTATAAAGGTCGTGTTTACAGTATAATGAGCACAGATTTTCAAGGGTTATTAATTAGAAGAATGCTGAATTGCAAACGGATTTTCAAAGAATTTTTCATTTTTATGATGAATATATTAACAATTTTAAAAGTGCCATTTTCCAAAAGCATGCTTGGAAAAGAAATAACAATTAACTTCTGATGTCTTTACTTGAAATGAAACAAGCATACAACTGAGACAAATATATAACTAATAGCATGAAACAGACACACTCTACTAGTAAACTCTATGAGGTTAGCACTGTGCAGCAATGTTTCATCTAGCACTGAGAAAGCTCAACTTCAACAAATTCTATTAATAATTCACTGGAATTAGTTTTTGCACATTGTAAGTGGAACTTAATTCCAACACTTATTGCATGTTACCAGAGCATCCCTTCACTCTTCTGATAGCTGTAGAACCTCTACTGTTGTATTGAATAACAGGTAGATCAACTTGGAAAGTGATTAAGTTAGGAGAAGGATGGCAGAATAAAAGCCAAAGCAGCAAAGTCCGCCCAGGGCAAAGCTAGCATTACAGACTGGGAAGAAGCAAAGGAGGGAAAGAGGTGCATGGACAGAAGAGTGATGGAAAGTCTGCCATTATGTAGATCAACCTGGCTGTTGGTCTCACAGGTAGCACACACCAATGGACATGAAAGTACCTCTACCAACGTTCCATGGACTGGGACAGGACTTCCCTTGGGATTAACCTCACAGGTTTTGTATACATAGGTATACAAAATATATATATATATGTTGTATATATACATAACAAAAATGAAAAATGCATTCCTATTGAAATAGAGCCACATTTTTCATTTTTATTTCCTGTGCATAACGACAAATGCTTACACAATACACCATAATCATAATATCAGAATTTTTGATTCACAAAAATCCCTTATGTATGTTTAAGCTATTAGATTATGTTCTTTCACAGGTAGGCAACAGAGTAAAGTATCATTTTGTGCTGAACACTGAAAAAGTAGAGTGGAACCCAAAGTACAGGATTTACAAATAGACAGTGAAAACAGCCAGATCCACAGCAGACAGAGGTGGGTTTTAAAAGACAATCTCCTGAACATAAAGCCCTATTCAGCTCATGGTGGTTTGAAAGATACTTGTTGAGATAAATTATACATCATATCATTTTTCCCTAAATTAAAAATACTTCAAGTTATTTGGCTTAGGAACTTTTCCCACCAACGAAATACCTGATTTCTCACTCTGAATGAAATACCTGAAGAAAAGTAGACCAAACCAGCAAACATTAATATCTTTCATACTACTCTTTCTCAGGAACCCCAAACCCCAACTATTAGATCACATGGCCTAACTGTCTCTAAATCCCATATAACTTTTCATATAACTTCTACTATGCTTCAATGAAACGAAACCAGTTCAGCCCTCAGGAGATAGCACTGTTTGGGGAGGGTGAGGAGGGAAATTGAAAGCCTGAGGCTCTATCTGTGACCAAGTCTGGGAAAAAACAGCTGATGAAAAATTGAAGTTATCCTAGCAGGCAACCCGTGCTTTGTACTGAGAAGCAAAGAAACACCAGGCAGTTCTTGGCAGTCTGTTGTCCCCACAGACACAGGGGAAGAGTTATGCTTCGTTAACAGTTAAGTTTAAACCTTACTAGAACAGAATTGCATGCCACCTCAAAGCACACATGCACTGTGTCCAGCAATGACTAATCTCTGGATTTTTATCAGCAGGCAGTTATGAAAGAAAAACAAACAGGGAGGTGGGGTGGGGAGGGAACAGCCAGTTGCACTCTGGGAAGAGAGAAAATCTTCCTGTCTCCTGTTAATAAGTACCACCTGAATATTTGAAGATCAGAGTCACTCTCTTCAGCATTAGGCAGCTGAATTCAGCTTACATCGCACTCTTATAGAGACATGAATTCAGATGTTGCTTTGTTGCCACACTGCCCAAAACTGAAGGTTAATTGCAGTTAATTGCAATACAGCAAGTTAGACATGCCCATAAGACAAAAAAACAAGCTAGCAGCCTTCCAGCATGAAGAGATGAGTCCTTTAATTCACTGGAAATTTGCAGATAATCACTGCCTTTCTTGGAACCTTTGCTTTATTGTACAGATGAACACATTGGTCATTCTTCATCTGTCTGACAAAGACCAGGGATGCAAATGACGAGCAGTTCTGGACTGCATTAGATTTTTGAGTTCAGCAAGGGGTCAACCATGAAAGGAGAGCAGGTGCTGATAAAACATAAACACCTCAAGATTATGTTAAGGGCAAGGAGTTTGCATCAAATTTGGGAGGGGGAAAAGTAGAGAGGAAAGGAAGGGAAGCTAAAGGATGTAAGAAGGCAGCAGGCAGAACAAGGATGTAAATAAAAGAATGGGATGTTGGAAATCAATGGGAAAAATCTAAACCTTGGACAGAATCAATTAAACAGAAGTTTTATGGAAATTCTACATCCAGCCACAGATTAAGTTTCAATAAAGTTTAAATAGGACATGTTACAACATACTTTAAAAGTAATGGTTGTGTGACTGCATTGTATCTGGAAAATACTAACAACATTGCCAAGAACTATTTATTGCAATCACACAGTGCTCTTGTGCAAGTCAAATGATTTTCTTTTTCTTTTAAAACAGAGATAAACATTTGTCATATGATATGCTGGAAAACAGTTCCTAAGTTTTAGTTCACAGTATATCTTGATGACTAAGTGTTTTTATTTCCTTCCAAAAACTGTAGGATTATGCTTTCACAGACACAGTTACAATCAAGCAAACAGCTACTCCATAAACCAGTAAGTCTCTATATTCAAAAAGGGTAAGCAAAAAACCCCACACCACGATGAAATTTAACAGGTAGATACCATAAAAAAAATAATATTAGAACTAGTGAAGAAAACATTGGCTTTCCTATCTATGAGAAAGATCACATAAACATATTTTACACAGTGTTTGGTAAGAGCATTGGCCCATATATACTAATGCTGTGAGGTCAGAGTTGAATTAAACTCCCTACAAATTAGAGCCAGAAAGACTGCCAATGAAAGGAGGTCCTGCAAATGCTTTATGGCACAGTGAACTCACGGTGTCTACAGTGGCTGACTCAAACACGAGAGCTAAGAGCCAGCAAAATCTGGTTCTTGATAAGAATCCACAAAATTTCACCTTTAAGTAACACTTTGAGCCGTCAATAACAAAACGGTGAAAAAAGAAAGTATAAATTCCAAAGGCATGAGGTCTTGAAATAACAGCATTTGACTAACTCTCTGAACACCTAAATGCTCCACTGTACAAGCAGGTTACCTCCATTCTCACTAATATATTCCAGCCATGACCTTTCTGCAGCAGAGAAACCCATGACAAATCAGACTACCTTGAATTCACTTCTATAAAGCTGCCTCTGTTCTCTGTCATAGAGGACCATTCTGAAACTGTGCTTGATGCCAGTATGAAATAAGAATTCCAATCTCCCTTGAATCAGGCTTTGGTGTTTGCACATGCCCCTGCAATCACAGAGTTACAGATAACCATAGTTACACTTCCGTGACATTTTGGCTTATGCCATTGCTTGTGAATAGGAGAGAGGGGAAAAACACTAAGTTTAACTTTCTTCCTGTGTTGCAAAGTTCCATAAGAATTTGTCTTCTCTGAAGATCTGTACGTAAGCCACACTCTGAAATCTACTTATTATGGAAGCAAATCTTATCCTTATAAAAGTTTCAAAAAGTGAAAGAAATCAAGGTCTGTATTTTAATCAAAGGCCTGTATTGAAGCCTGCTCTAAGTCCAGTGCCTCAGGGAAATGTCCTAATAGCTAGACTGTTGACTGAACTTGGGATACTTGCACAATAATCTCTTTTAGGAGCAGTTTATGTTTGTGTAAATGTGTATTCATTTCACCAAGGAATTTAGCTTGGGTTTCCAGCAGCCCACAAAAATCCCTTGACCACAGGGCTAAAATTTCTGGGAAAGTGAATACATTCTTTTTCAGTGGAGAAGTTCTAACAAAATGGCTATTTATAAATAAAGGCTACGGAAACTTTAATTTTGGCAAGCTTACACCTGATGGAGCTGATGTAGGCAAATGCTTTGAGAACTGGAAGACGTGGCAGTTAGTAGGTTGACTGTCCTTGATACTTGTGAAAATGGTGGCAGGTCCATTTTTTTATATCTCTATGTAAAACATGCCTATAATTTAAAAGAAAGCTTTTCAAGCAAGGAAAATAATCTCCTTTCCTTCTCTATAGGTGAGGGAAAAGCACCACTGCTTTTGCAAACAAGACACAAAGGACAAAATTTTGTCCTAATTTCCAGAAACAGAGGCATGCCAGGCCCAATTTATCTAATCTATGACATGTTGGATGCTCCAGGCTACATCCACAGAAACAGATAAAGGCTTGTCCTCCACAGATTTAATGAATGGGAATCCCTGCTCCTGGCTAATATAAATTGTGCTTGTTGATGGGCAATTCTATCGATTACAATCCTGTTACATTTACACACATACACATAAGAGTTTTCAGTAAAGTGGCATAAACTATCGGCCAAAAAAGTACAAACCTAAGCCAATAATATATTCATATTTCTTTAAGCTATATAAAATTAATAATGAGTTTTTAGCTTTTCTGTATCCTACCCAGATGTTCCTTAAGAAAATTTTACTATCAAGCATACAGAAAATTATTCCATGATAGATCCACGACTATTCATTACATTCAGAACCTTTTCCTTGACCAAAAAGCAAAGAAATTTTTATAGGTTCTGACACAGATTTTGATGTAAGGTCTTCACAGTGGACCACACAGCTTGTAGCTGTAAACAAAAGGCAGCAGGACAATACTTTGTGTATCACTGGTTACCATTTTACATGGGAGAATTTCTAAAAGAAAAACAAAAAGCAAACCACCACAACAACAACAACAACAAAAAACAATAAAACAAAACCACACAAAAACAAAACCAGTCCAAACAAACAAAAAAAAAAAAACAAAAACACCCTGCAGTGGTATAAAAAAGTGGCAAGAAATGATCTGCATACTTACAAATGCAGATTTCACTGCCGGCTAGTGATGGCAAGGGACAGTGGAAGGGACAAATGCTATTCATCTGCATTTTTACATATCTCAGAAACAGACTGAAACCCTCTGTAAAGAAAAAGGAATACGATAACAGCTCAAGTACCCTTTTCCTGGCCTGTCCTATCAGCCTGGCTATGTTCCGGTCCTCTATCAAGGCATCTTAAATGTTATAGCCCCTATCCTAGGAACTAAACATAGGAGAGAGTTATAAAATTTTAAATAACTTTGCAGGGAGGTCCCTTCTTGCTCATGCTCAGAATATCTACTTATGGCCCTACATAGCTATTAAAATTTCACTTTGTGTGCATCACAAACTCAGGCTAGATATTCACCTATTTTGCCTTCACAGTTATTCATACTTTAGAATTCAGCATTCCTTGAACTAACTGTAAATATATCTCGAAACAAAAACAACCCACTTCAAACATTTCAGCTCATTCAAGTCAAAGAATATCTTTTATCTATCTCGTTACTAAGGTGCTTGAAAAAAATCAAGCCTTGGTCATAACACAATGAAACTGTCACTTGACAGAGGGGAAAAAAAAATGTCTTGGTTGACATGTTTTACTTTATTTTTAAGCCTCTCTCTGCTCTGCTAGAAAGAACAAAACAGAACTAACTTTGGTTCTCCTGTGTAACACAGTTATTTGGGAGATTCTAAATGTGATTTTTGAAAGGCATTGCTACCAAGCCTTTAACCATGATATGATAGAACACAGAACCAAGGAAAAAAATTCCTGTGCAGACTTTTCTGATAATCCATGTAGATGAGAAGGATCAGAATCATGCAGCCTCCTAATGCTAAGTCTATTACAATTCCAGATGCTATTGAGTATGCTATATATGGAAGTATTTGTTCTGATTCTTATAAAGGCATTGCATTGCTTTGCTTTTACTATTTGAAGTTATAATCATAATTTGATTTCTTTGTGTCACATTATTTCACATATTCCTACTATTTTTTCACATTAAAATAGAAAAGTAATCCCTAAAATTTAAGACACATTTATTTAATTGAACTGTATACCAAATTCTTCAAGTGATTTCTCAACACATTTTTATTATTGAGGAAGAGCAAAATACCCTCTCCAAAACCTGTCACCTTTGAATTTTAATAGATTTGGTATATTAATCTGATGAGAATAACCTTACGATATCCGAGAAGCTAACATTGCAAGGAAAACACGAAGAGCCTTCAATGGAACCATGTGTTGACAAGTTGGATCTCTTCTGCCATCCTCCTGCTCTACTGCTAAGGAGAGGAGGGAAACTCACATACTGTAATTATCTTTGCTTTCCATAAGAGGTAATCTTACAACACATTTCCAAGAAAATGAAAGTATATTAAACCAGTGAAGTGAGCCAACCTATTGTCAGATTGCTATAGAAATGCAAGGATTTGCTAAGTCACAAACAAACTTCAATCCTACAAATACTTCTGCATATATTTAACCATTCCAATTCCTCCCATCAGAAAAGTTAATTCCTTTCTAATTCATGCATGCAGAAGTAGGGTCTATCTCTTATTTGAATGACTCCATCCAACTAAACATTTAAAATGTTCCATAACAATGAGTTTTAAACAAAGACAGTTCTATTCTACTAAAAAGGAATTAAAATTTTACCAAGAGTGCTTAATTTGAAGGATGAATCAAATCCCTGAATACTTGACCTACATCATCATATATAGGAGAAAATTTGTTTGCATAATCCAGAATATTTTTTTTCTACTTTATTACTTTTTTGAAAAGCAAAGCAAACTTACAAACTACCAATATGCACCGCCAAGGAACAGACACAAAACATGAAACTGCGAACATAAGATGAAAGTTAAGGTACTCTATGTGTATCGTCAAAGATGCACTAAGATTTCCATCTTTACTGACATCACATATTTAAAAAAAGATTAGGATTACTCCAGATACAAGAACATACTTCTTAGATCTAGAAATGCCATTGAAAAACACTCAGAAACTTGCTCTAAGTCGCTGAGAAAGAGAGACCTATCTCCCCCTAATTCCAGTCATTTAAGAAGAGTTACACTGGGCATTAGTTTGAGCTGTAATACTGAAGGACAACTACTAAAGCACACGAATCTGTTTAATTAGAGGTATCAATGCAAACAATAAGGCAATTTTGCATGCAAGCCTCCAAGACACATGAAACCAAACACAACTTGCCTATATAAGGGTTGCATTCCAAGCCCATGCACAAGCCAATTTTACGGGCCTGCAGTTGCAACTAAACATAAATACATAAATCACTTGATCCACAGCAGAGCGTTTTTGGGAGCGCTAACCTGAAATGCTAAGAAGATTTCAGTGGATGTGGGCCCAGTCATGATAAGACATAAGATCTGCACACCCTTCTTCAGCCCCAAACCACTGATAGTCTAAGTATCTGCATTAGGCTTGGGACTTTACACCTGCTCTTCAAACTCAGACACTGGGTATCTGTAGCATCATAAATCTGTCACCTTCATTTATGCGTTAGAGAATGATTTGATTTAGCGTCTGAGAAGACTCTGCAAATCTGTATTTCTGGCTATTCTGTTTCAGTTGGACTTGGGGACAATATGTGGTAATCTTGTCTGGGTAATAATAGAATTTTAATGGGACATGTTATGATCTCTTTATTATGCTCTTCGGATAGCTAAATTATAATTAAAATGCGTTGAGATGACCTAGAGCACACACAGCTGTTGGGTGTTGTTATGTAGATTCTGTTACTACCACATGTAGAAAAAGAAAAAAAAGAAAAAAAATCACATTTTTTTTTCACAACCTACCATTTCCGTTAACAGAATACATCAAATGACTCAGACATTCAGCTACACGAGTATTTGCGCTTCCAAAAGCGATAAAAGTAAAATGTATCTCTGTTTCCAAGGTCAAGTATCAACTGTATTAACAGAACTGTTATGAAGTGCTTAAAGTTGCTTGTAGAATAACATTGCAGCAGGGAAACAAAAGAAAGGAATGCAGAGTTCACACTGCGTCACTGTGCACTGTTTGACACTAAGTTTTGTAGAGCATTACTAAGGCCAAACCTGGTCATGCTACTAAACTAGTAGATTCAGACTACCAAGATTGGTGGAGACCTAAGAACAGCAAAAAGAGACTGAGAAAGTCAGTATAATTCAGTGCCTGACATCTTGAAGTGAACAGGCCACTTGCTTTCAGAAGTATAAGCTGAGAACTTGGATCCCACAAAACCATCTTTCTTGCATCAATTCATCCTTCAGTGTTTCCCTACAACGTCTCCTGCAGATGTAAGCAAGTTGATTTAAGCCCAATTTTTATTTTTTATTTTTTTTTAAAGCCCCAACCTGGAAAGCACTTTGGTGTTAAGTTTGCCAACTCACATGATTTCAGGACTCTTTCTCTCTGTTGAAAGCTAGGAAAAAGTGGCATGAGCTATTTCTTAGAAGGGCTAATGCACACTGAAAAAAACATGGAAGGCAGTGGGCACCTGAACACGCCTGAGGGGACTAGAAACCTTTTTTTTCCATGGAAATCTATTTTTGAGCATATTTTCTGAAGTGATTGCTCTTCATAGGCAATGACCGCTGACTCGACATGATTTAGTATAAGATTTTCTCTCTTTCACTCTAAAATTCGCTATTTATTATAACAGTATAATGTTATTTGGTCTTTCCAAAATGACATATTCAGAAGTCAAAGTGACATCCTAATTACAAATTAAGCTTGTTACTAGGAATTCTTATCCATATGCAATTCTAATACATGTCCATTCAGGAGCTCCAGGCACACAACTAGAAATATTGAAACCAGAATTTTGCAGACTAGAAATGAGCTTCTCCCACACGCAGCTTTTTCTGGCTGAGCTACAAACCCACAGAAATGATAGCTTGGTATGATC
The DNA here is from genome assembly GCA_039877255.1 of Loriculus beryllinus. NCBI lineage: Eukaryota > Metazoa > Chordata > Aves > Psittaciformes > Psittacidae > Loriculus > Loriculus beryllinus. The sequence continues at coordinate 28,288 of JBCJKH010041304.1, read as the reverse complement.
TGTGGTCACAAACTTCAATAGACCTGTATGAGAGGATCCTCTAAGGAAAATGTTAAGCCAGCTCTGCTTGAGGGAGGGGAGAACAAATCTCAGCTTTCCTTAGTGCTGCTGTTCTGCTTAACTAAAGTTTGTTAACTGGAGGAGAGTCACCATAAACTACTCAACTATTCATTGAATTGTCCTGATCTCTTTAATGATATTGCCAATAATGTGCCTTAATGAGACAAAAAAGGCATTCCATTTCAACAAATCACTTGAGTGGTTGCCCCCTTGAAACCAAACAGAACTTAAATAGGACTACAGTGAGTTAAGAGATATTCTACACAGCTTGCACGTAATCAGGAAAGCTTGAAAGTCCCCATCCAAGTAAACTCCTTGCAAATGTAAACTTAAAAAGGATAGTCACAGAGGCTTTAAGGTTTTTTCTGGGTTTGCTTGGTTTTTGTTTGTTTGTTTTTAATAATGTAAATTGATGTGGACTTAGGGATGTGTAGAACTAAACAGCTCAGTTGACTTAACTGACCATTGTCATTAGTGGCACTGATCACTTAGCAATGGAAATTATTAAGAGCAGTAATGACTTTGTATATTTTTTTTTATTTTTATTTTTTTTTTCAGCTGAAAGCTGCTTTCTACCTTCTGGAAAAGAGGTGGGTGGTTTTAAATCACTTCCTAAAAAAAAAGAAAATATGCACAGCCTTCAGTGCCTGGTAATCCAGAGACCTCCAATGGAAACTATCAAAAGTCAGGTGGACAAGGGAACTGAGGGAGTCTTCCCCCACAGGTGTGCAGAGCTTCTCTAGCATAGAATCAGAGTAGTTAGGGTTGGGAAGGACTTTAAGATCATATAGTTCCAACCATAGGGAAACCTGTGGAAGCACGCTCCCTCCTGCAGATGCATGTTCCCATAAGTGGAGCTCCCCACGCAAGGGGAATTGCAAGGCCAATGCAGTTCAAGTTATCCAACTGCCCAAGCTCATTTTCCCATCACATTCAGCACCTTTTCTGGCTACGAGACAGGGAACAACTGTTTGAGTGGGAACTGCTACCTAAATGGAACAGCTGTTTCTCCTGTACTTCTAGACTGGTGGTGGGTGAGGAAGAAACACATGCTGGCTGTGCTGCTGGGCATGCCAATGTCCTCCAGTCCCAGAACTGCCCCCCAAATGGTTCAACTATACTGCTGACATCAATTTAAGCTTTTAACAAGCATTTGTTTCAAATCTGAAATTATTGGAGACACTAAACAAAACTGTTACAAATTATTTGACAGTTACCTTAATTAGACTAGGTCTGATTTAATATTTCCAGCACAGTTGAAACTCTTGCTTTACTGTGGGATCATAGAAGTTTCTCAGCATGTTTGGTACAGCAAATGAAATTGAGTTCAAGCAAATCTATCAACACAGTCCGACACTTTCTACAGTTCATTACAAATAATAATTACTTTCTGAAAAATTCTTTCTTCACTACGAAGAACAGATCAGACTCAGTAAAAACAATATCAGTGAGGAAAGCTCAATTTTTACTGAAAGATTCTTGAACTTGTGAGAGCTTTTTTTTCTCTTGTACCTGCCAGCAGTTGCCATACATGCATTATATCAACAGATTTCAAAACCTGCCCAACTTCTTTCAGACAAACTGTCACTATTACCTCAACTATTACTATCGAAACCAGCTCCCTACATTATTTCCTAGAACTGAAGTTGGCTACACAGATAGCAGAACCTGCAAAAGTGGAGCTATATCTATCACAAGCACCTCGGAAAGATTCCTTTAAAGATTTACTATCTATTATTTTAAACCTTCTTTAACATTAGCCATCTATTACAGTAAGCTTCCTAAAAAGGGATAATAATTTAGAATGAACATTCTTTCTTCTTATCTTTGTGATTTGGAAGATGTTAGCTCAGCTGGGGTCTCTCAAAGAGATATTTGATATAAACCATTTGTAATTCATTTGAATATATACCGAGGTCAGATGGCACTATTTCTGACTCCAGATGAATTTTAAGTGAGCTTTGTATTGCTGGAAATTTTCTGGCATAGCTTTTAACATAAAAAAGTCCTTTAAAAAAAATTACAAGAATATATCATGCAATTGTTATCTTTGTAGATACTGCCGTGGAGAAATTTGCATACTAGAAATGCACAAAAAGCTTATTCTAGCAATGTTCATGTGATGTGTATAAGCTGATATTCTAGGCGTATGAATTGTTAATGTTCTTTCAATGCTAAGTATCAACAAAGACTGCCTACCTAGTTTTGTGCTGCTTTACTTCACTGTGTTGATTCTTTTGGATATATTTAACTGAGGAAGAACAACAAATCTGGACAGAGGAGAATAAGCAATAAAAATAAATTAACATTCTAAACATCTGTATTATCCTCCTAAAAATCTGTAGAGCTGTCTGGATGTCCACAGTTACACATAGCATCATTTGTCATTGCCTCCACACAGTTTATTTCAGGCTATTTAAATAGATTTTCTTCCCTGTGTGCTGATGATAGCATGTGATGACATTTTTGCTTCAAGGTAGTCGGTACAGGCAAAACAAAGGACTGCTTGTGCAGAGTGGTGCTGCCAGTACTATTTTGCAGCAGCACCAGCATGGCACATTGCTTTACCTGCGCCTGCCTGCCCTTCTCTGCCAGCAGAATTTATTTACACACTAAGGCATGAAAACCATATTTTGATGGTATCGACATTGTTAGACAGATTTTAAATGTTGCTTTGAGGTTTTTTAATATGTTTTCAGTCCTTCAGTGTTTGTTTATTACATTCAGTAAGTTAATTCATGTGAAGTAACGTACCTGTATGGGCTATTTTTGTGTAGTAATACTCCTCTTTAAGACCACTGATTCTTGTATGTTGTAAACTTGCATGTATTGGTAAGGTAATCTATTACACGCAATGTTGGAATGTGTAGAGCTAAATACTGATATGAAGGATACTTGCCTCATACACATGGATCTGACCATATGTAGATATTTCTGCAAGGCATTGTGCTTTTTATACAGCACATCCAAAGCAGTGACATATGTCCAGCTGCTACCGAACCCACAGGAACCCAAATGGTGGGCTAATAATTAACACTGAGTAGGTTTGTCAGGGGTACCTATGGAAGAAGGTATTTTCAATGTTCTTAAAAAATACTGCAAAGGATATAAAAAAAAACCCAAAAAAAAAAAAAAAAAAACAAAAAAAAAAAAAAACCAACAAAAAAACCCCAATGAAAACCACTGTAAATCTATAAATGTGCTGAAAATTTTTACTTCAACCCAACTGCAAAAGAGTTAATTCAGAACCTTTCTTAGGAAAGAAATAAAGGGGAGAGAAAATAATACCACGTGGGCCAATGCAATTTCCAAGTACTCAGTGCTACTAAGATTTAAGCAAACAGAAATTACTTGTGTTACTTAGAAGTTAGTGCCACCCTAGCACTGCATGTGGAGAGGACTAAATAGGCAGTATACAAGGTACAGACTGTGGTGAGGATTGGCGAGACAAATGTTTGTAAATGATTACATCATGTCTTAAGCACTAAAAGCATGCATGTAGAGATACTAGAACTAATGCATTAAAATGGCTTTACAGCACCCATACTTACATGGCTGCCATGCCCTCAGTCAAAGAGGGAGACAAAATGGGAAAGGATTTAAATATATCTTTACGTATACATACACAACATTTTATAGCCTGTTTTACCTGACTTGGTAGAATTTATCCTTTACAAACAGAGGAATTGCAAAGTTAAGTAAGAGATTAAGTAAAGTTTTATGTATCTCTGTCAGTGTTTCCTTCTTAAAGAAATGAAAATGGCTACTAAAAATAACAGATGCTGCATGAACAGTTGAAGTAAAGACATTATTTTTTCCTGCACTGCCTAAGAGCACAAGCTCAGTCAACTTCCACTGTTGAAAAATTTGCTGCTAAAGCAGCACAACTTACCAATATTATTAGAAAAACAAAGGAGCTGTGTGCTTGCTATGTAATAGTCACATATCTGGCAACTAAATGCTCCTGATACATGGTTGGTTTTGACAGGAGGTGAGTGGATTTGCTATCACAGGTAAATACTAGCAAATGAAACCTTATTTGCTAAACATTGCACTATAAAGACAGTAGACCCCCATGTCACTTCTGACTTGGCTTAGCAAGAAGAGCACTGATATTGCCAGGACTGACTTCCTCCTCCCTTCCTCTCCATCTCCTCCTCTTTTATTTTTTTTCCCCCCACAATTTCATACTTTGCTTTTTCTTTATATTTTTTTTTTTTTTTTTTTTACTTTCACTTACTATTGATCCCTAGTACAACCATGGGCAACAGCATTGGAAAACACATCCATTATCTCCCTCTGTCTTCATAACGTACTACACTCCATAGTGAACAAATTGAGTAAACAAGGTCAACAGAAAAAAAACAGAGAAAGTTTTCATGGCTTTCATTTGAATAAACTGTACAGTCCATCTGCTTTTTCAATTACACCATAAAAGTAAATAAGAGAACCACTATGAAGTAGTAATCAAAGAGTAAATTAAACCTAGTTTTCTTCCTTTGTTCTTAACAAAGCAGTTTTAATATTTAGAGATGGTTTTCTAACATACACCTACTTTTTAGGCTAAATCTTGTTTTCTGAAGGAGAGAATTGGGGAAGAGACTGCCAGATTGCATTGCAGTAAACAGAACACATAAATAATATAAAGTATAAAAATTACCAATATGAGCCAAACACCTTTGAGATCCTAAATATATGCTAAAATTTCAAACAGCCATACCCAGAGTTAGCAGACAATCCCAGTCAATCTCATTTTTCTATCTGTCTCCTGTAACTGCTTCAGAGATGAAGATACTATACATTATGAAACCCCAGGAGCTTTTCAAGCTTTACTTGAAAAGCAAGTGGTACATTATGGCTTTAAATTCTGAAATCTGCAGGGACTATAAAACAGAGTAAATTAGTTGGCTGGGTAATAGAGACAGGACCTGATCCCATAGTGAGGAAAGAATTTCTTCTCATTTCCAAACAACTGGTTCAGCCAGCTAGCTGAAGTATTAAAAAAAAAAAAAAGAAAAAGACTAATATAACCCCAACTTATTAAAACAGTTGTGACCTTTGCCAATGTAGAAATGGGGGAAGAGGGGGAACCCAAAAACCCGAAAGAGAACAAGTGCTTTTGTTTAAATGCTCTAGATAAGGACTTAAGATGTCTTACCTTTTTTTTTTTTTCAAACCTAAAGAAGCTTTCAATTAATATAATTTTAAGCATCAAAAAAGACAGAACTCTATTATCATAATGTTTACAAGAAGCAAGGAGGATACAGTAATCAAACTTTCATAAAAGCCTCCCCTACAACTTCTATCTCAAATTACAGCTGAACATCCCACACTTGATCCAGACCCTTGCCAACTTTAGGTTGTCACACCATTCTTACGATTGAAGTAATTCTTTATGGTGCACATGTACAAACCAAAACCAAAGTTGTTTGAAAGGAATGTGTTGATGAGCATGAGACTGAGAAACTGAGAGAAGCGGTCAACAAAATGGGCAGATCTAAATATATGAACATGCTAATAATGCAGCTTCACATATTAGTTTTCTCACCCTCAAGCAGACTTTGCAGAATGCGTTGCTAAAATCACTGGGAATACAGGCTGACCTACAGGATGCGGCTGTGCCATGTAGCAACTTAGCCCTACAACAGAGCAAAGCTTCTTCCCACTTTCAAACGCAGCAATTTGATTCAAGTACGACCTCAGACACTTCAGGCTTTGGAATTTCTAGCCAACCAATCATCTACGCAATTTCAGTTGCAAAAGTAATCTTTGCTGTATATTACATATAATAACCCTTCTTTAAAACTGAAGCCCTTATGACATTTATTGCATTTCAGGAACGTGTCACAATCTAATACGAATTGAAATATTTCCTTTACCAAGTCCAAATATATTTCTTCTTTCCCAAGTACCACCATTTTCTTTAGAGCAATGAGAGGCAAAAGCTTCAAAAGATTCCTGTAACCTCCTTAACATTTTTGCAACTACAAAAATTTCTAGAGTTGCCAGTAGGTTATTTAAAAAAAAATAAAAATCAAAACAATATGGAAGGATACCTGCATACAGTTACAGAGATGTACAAGTCGCATGACCCTCAGATAATTCCATGCTCGAAGGGTCTTATTAAATACTTTATAAAAATATTTTATATGAATTCTCTTTTAGAAAAAAAGATGAAAAGGATAAAGGTATGACATTGTAACCAAAATTTAAAAAAACTGGTTTCTACTCAACATTTAATTTCTTAACAGAAGCAAAACATTTGCTAAGAAGGGGTACAAGATCCAATTGTACAGTCATCCCAGTTAAAATATGTACAGACACAGTCACATGCGTGCTTGCATGTGCACACTTACACGCACACACACACACACACACCCCTTCAGCTGAAGCAACTGTGATCTAATCTTCTCTAATGAAGCAAGAAATCATTAATTCTAATTTTGGTTTTGGAGCAATTGTGCAACCCTCAAGAAGGGTAACACTGGGAATCGTAGAATCATAGAGTGGTTAGGGTTGGAAACAAGGTTTTTTTGTGTGTGTGATACGATGAAATCACCTTTTATTTATGGCAACATACTAGAGGTATTTTAAATGAACAGTTTCTGTAATAGAATCTAAAAGGTTACAATCTACCACAGAGCAGTTTCTGTAAGTTCAAACAGGATTTTTTTTTTTTAATTATTATTATGTATATATGCATTAATGATTATACAGTGCTTCAAGATATGAACTTCACTGCCCGGGAGGCTGTTATATTCCAAGTGTAAACAACAGCCTCACACAGATTTCAAGATCCTATATACTGGCTTGCTCAGCTGAATTCTTCTGTCACATATAGCATCCATTATATATTAACCACACTTTCTTATTGCAGATGGCTGCTGATAAAACACAGTTAATAACCCAGTATCTGTGTTTCCCAAAACATTTTAAAAGCACAGGCTTATCATCACCGATTCATCCTGCCTTAAATGAAGACAAACAGAAAGGCTACAAAAGGCCTCCACAGTGTCTAACCTAGGGAAATATAATGCAAAAACAAACTGGTAACAACTAATTTTTTCACTGAAACTGCTGAAACAGGTTTTGTTGGTTGGTTGGTTGGCTTGTACAATGTGTGTTTTCTTTATAGAGGTGGTTAGATTTGGGGGGTGGAGGGGTGTGGTGTTATTTTTCCTTTCCTGACTCATCCAGCACGAAGTTTTGCTACAAGAAAATGTTCCAAAAATATAAAGTGATACTCAGAATAGTAGTACGTATGCAGATGAATTACTACATTCTACAACGCTGACTGACAAAAACCACCACCGAAAATGAATACAGCCATCACGCAAACACAAACATGATGGCATATTCAGGCAAAGATTGTTTGTTGTTTCCCCTTAACAGCTCTATTATTTTATCCCATAGGATATTTTCATCCCGATATTTCAGATTTCTTGTATAATATGAATGGAAACATTGAGAACAGAGGATACTTAAACAGTAATAGGTTCACAAGGGGTGGAAAGGAGGAAAAAAGAAGGTTTTGCTTTTTTTTCTCCTTTTTATTGTAAATTTTATATTATTATTATTATTATTTTTTTTTAGCCGAGCTGCTTTACAGTAACAGGAAGATATGGGGGTGCATGAATGATATTTTTGGGTGGGGGTGGAGGATTGGCTTTGCTCTCGATTCCAGTCAGGGTCTGCCGAGCGCTGAGGACCAGTGATCACTGTCCCATAACTGCAACATCACTGCAGCGTTTCCTCCGGTTTGACGACCGCCAAGCGTGGTGTCGGTGCACAGCACACACCAGAAGCTCTCCCCCCTCTTCCCCTCTGGAACAGCAAAGAGTGCTTTCCACCTGAGTGACCAGATTGACTGCCCAGCCTGAGGGACGGCCGCCGCGGCCATCACGCTCGCAGAATGAGCCAGCTCCCATGAGCTGCCCACGCTGCCAGGCCAAGGAAAGCATGATGATGGTGAGGTGGCCGAGCCCCACAGGACCTTTTAAGGTAGAGGTGGCAGCGTCCAGCTACGATCATAGGCCACAGAAGAACCCTCGTGTTGAGCAGGACTACAGGAGGCCCCTTTATCAGCGTGCAACATCAGCACTGTGGCACTGACAGCCACTCACTGTTTCTCTTCTCAGAGCTGCTGAGATTGGTCGCAACTGATTTATCTTATGTTAAATTATTAACTCAATGATAAACGCAAGAAAAAGTTGCTTTGGATAGGTATGCCTGTTCTAAGTGCAAAATGCCAACATATTAGAACACTTAACAAAAATTCACTATTTTCATTGGCTTTTGGCTTACTCTATAAACACACTACATCATTTTGTAGGATTTTTATTATTATTATTACCATTCCATATTTCCGTTCAACTTGAAATGATGAATACAAAACCAACCCAATAAGTAACAAATGTATCCACGGTGACCAAACAACAAATTCTAAAGCACAGCACGGTGAGTGAAAATTAGTAGTTATTAAAATCACTCCATCAAAATTCTGGTGCAATATAAAAGAAAGGCTCACGCAATTGCAAGGGTCACAATAAGTTTAGTTATTTGAAGGCTCAGCTCAAATATTAGAATATACATATTAGAATGTAGTAGAATAGTAGAACTCAGCCCAAAATCTTCTTGAACACTTCAGCTTTAAAGAAAGCAATAAACACTATGCTGATTCCTGAATTTAACAACTTTTATATCTGAGTGTTAAGAACCTCACTTCATCCATTAACTCATGCTCTATAGTAATTATACTTTCAGAGGGTTAGGTCCATGGTAGTTTATTCAGTATTTACTTCAATTGTAGCTCTGTACATGTGTGCTCCCATTATGCCACCTTACATCAGCAGCAATTAAAGAAGAATGCCCAGAAAATCATGCAAGATGCATACAAACATGCAGAAAGGCTTTCTTTTTCTTTCCTTCCTGTACTTCTGGTAGAATATCCCAAGAATTGAAAAACAAAACAAAACGCAGAATTCTTCACTAATAGTAAAAGAAAATTATTTTTTTTCCTCGGAAAATACAAAATCCTGATATTGTCTACATGATGTCTATAGCAATTTTAAGTCAAAATAGGTGCGCGATGTATGCATTCAATCTTTCACCCTGCTGTGTGCCATACTGCTTTGTGCAGTGTTACAACAGGGACAGGTGACATTACAGATGTTCTGGCTTCTCACAGACCAAGCAGGAAAACACCCAGAACAACCACAGGCAAACATTATCCCCATTAACTCATGCTTTGTTATGCAAAAGACAGAAACAAGAACATTTGTTTGAAACTCCAGATTAAAGGAAGCCTCAGACTGAGCAAAGCAGCAGACTGAGCAAAGCAGACTAAGAACCTGCCTAACAGAAACTTTCAGCTCTACTCTCAGAAGTGAAATTTCCTACAGAGCAGAAAGGAAACACAATCCTGTTTGTTCCAGTTAAAAACCTGTGTTGCACCAGAAAACAAATATGCATGTGAAACAGTGGTTTGTATTTTTTCAAAGGTACAACACCAAAATAAGTTTGATCATTGTTGCATGGTTCTGAAAATTATACACAGAAAAAAAGATAGAATTAAGTACCATACCGCTAGCATATTCCTAATAACCAAATCCTTATAACTTCAGGAAACCGTAACTTCTAATCCTGGTACACAGGCAACTGAGTGTAAAAAAAACAACAACAAAAAAAATCCATCTTGTGCTTGCAATGATACTCAAGGTAGAAAAATAACCCAAAAGAAACAAATGAGAAATTAACCTAACGCCACCGTTAAAAAACAGTGAAGAGACTTCATCCAAATACTCAAACCCTATACCATAATGCTTCTCTTTTGTTCTTCAGTCTTTGCAAAACGTAGCAAAGCTGAAACACTGCACGTTTATCTTCAAAGGGACCCTGAACAGTTCTGACTACACAGCCAATGTGTACTTTTTCTGTTAGGCCAGACAAAAATCAATCTGCGTTAATAACTGACGGGTTTCAGTGTTAAAGACACCTCCCCTTCCCCCCCGAAATATTTTTTTATTTTATGAAAATAAGAAAATAATGCATGGCATGTCAGAAAGCACAGTACTCTTGTGCCAGGGCTCAGAATATTACAGAAGTTCATGTGTTAAAGTTTGAAGAGAACTCCTGATTCAATATTTAATGCAACTGGGAAAGCTGCTGAATGTCCCAGAAATCCTCCAACTCTCTGCTCTGTGTTCATTCTAAGTATTATGCAGCTATAAATTAACACTAAGGCTCGATAAGATTTCAAGCAGTTAGGAATAGTATTTTTCCATCACACAACCCGATTTTCTATTTCTTCTTGTTGCTACTTAGCAGCACTAACTTGCAGCATTATATCACAATTGTACCTCCCAGCTCAGTTCTGCAGCACCAGCACTACACTGCTTAGACAGAGCTCTACGCTCCAGGGTTTTTAGGGTACGCAGCCAGCTCAGCTGTAAGCCTAAGGAAGATTTCCATCAAGCAACAAAACTAAACTCTGCACAAATATTTAACGGCCTCAAAACCTCTAAAGGCTTAAAATAACATGCATTTTGTGGTATGCTAGGAGCCAGCTCCACACTGGTGATCTGCATAATGCAGAGTACTTGGCAAACACGCCACTGCAAATAAAGCATTGTTTTGCCTTTGCATCTCTGAATTCTTCAAACTAAAAGCTGAATGAAATACCAAGGCTTATTGTGCCTCCCCACCACAGACAGTGCAGTAGCAGCTTGCCCATTACATTAAGTTCGCCTAAAACTTCCCATGCCTCACAACCATTTCTCATCCCCTCTCAGCAGATGAAACACGAGTTCATTTAAAACAAACTGAGTACGAGTTCATCTTATCTGGCTTATTTTTCAAGCTGCTAAAACTATGCTGTAGCCCACTCAAACAGAAAATGTTCTCAGACAATGGAACCCTTTCAAACTGCAAAGCCGACAGGATTCCCCAGTTGTCAGTTTTAGGTGCGTGCCAGCACGAAATGTTCTTGAATCTGAAATTTATAATAATCACTCCTATTGATATTGTGAGCAGAAGCAGAATTACATCATAGTTAACACTTACCAAAATACATTATGTTTCTCATTAATCATGCAGTCAGGATCCCACCACTGTGTATTCAGCATTAGCTCCCGCGCAGGGCTGACATGTAAAACGGAGCTTTTTCATTCTACATTATGTGGAAATTTCCCAGCACAAGAAGCGTGAGCGAGCAGTGTGCCTCCTCAGGATGAGCGCTTTGCAGGCAGTCTTATCCCTGGTACAATCCCTGTCTGATTTAGCGTTTACTCCGGCTGCATGCTGCACTGCCCATTCTTACTGTAATCTGACTCCTCCTTCTGATGTCCTTGCTGTGCCTGTGACATCAGGGCTAAGAGTACTACAAACAGATCCTTTCCTTAACGGGCTAGCAACGACATGCTCTAAAATCCCAGTTAACCTAACTCTGATTTAGGGAAAAATACAAAAAAAACCCTTCTGAAATGGTATGTAATCTTTTGCACACAACTTCCCCCCCCCCCTTTTTTTCTGGCAGCAAGCTCATTTAGTGACATAACATGCTCAATTGCATAATAGATGGGAAAGACAAAGCATATAGTGTTATTTTTCTTTGAAGGGCAGGCTCCAGGAGAAGCCCCAAGTGCTCCGATTCCCCAACTTCAGTAGAAGGTAAAGATGATTTGCACTTTGCAAGATCATGTCCCTGGGGACTTTTTTTTTTTTTAAAAAAAAAAATACCTCAACAATTCCATTTAAATACACGATTTTAATCCAAATGTTGGATAAAGCTCAGTCTGCCTCTATTTTTAAAAACCAACTGACAAATAGGTAGCTCAATTGCAATAGAGCCAAACTGATTTTTTTAAACTATGATTTCTTCGCATGAACAACAAAGCGCGAGGATGGGAGATGCATGACAGCAAGGATTTGTAATGGAGTTTACAACCTTTCACCCTCCAGGTCTCCGGCTCCTTTCTGGCCCAGGTTGATAAGTCATTAGCAGATGGTAGCTATTTTATTGTGCTGTGACAAATGAAGTGGTCCTAAGTTTGTTGCAGATAGGTCCCCGCACAGTCTCTGCTGCTATATCAACTCATAACAGCTTCAGAGGGAGACTGACCAAAGAAATACCAAAATACTCTCCACCTTCCGAGCGCAGTGCCTTGGGATGGATCTGACACACACGGTGCGACAGCGTGGTGAAACAGATGCTGTTTGTATTTATGCACGTATTATGTCTTTTCTATGAGTCTATAGAGGACATTGGTTTCCTGCTGTCAGTCTGGTGTGTATCACTGATAATACATTTAAACTAGATAAAGGTAAAAAAAAATAATGGACAGTATGCCGAAGCATTTATTTCTTTATAATAGGTTCTAATGGGATGAATGCTTTTATTCTACAGGAAAGAGGATGACAGGTATAATTCATTTAAAGCTCCACATCTTATTTGTAAAAGCTCCACGCAATAACTATTATTTCATGAGGTCCAATCACTTAGGGCAAAATTATGCCACCAGCATAGCAGCCAATGAACACTCCATTTGCAGCAGAAGAATGAAGGGCCCTGACATACATACATCACCACTACGTATGTCTCAGCAGGATTCCTCCGCAGCTTTGCTCTCATGAGGTTTCATCCTACGTGTATGAAAGTCACCAAGATTAAACACTTTGGGGGGAACTGGGGCATGAATTTCAGTCCTGTCCCTCACTGAAAGTCCCATAACTCTCCACTTCTGATGCCTAGCCTTTCTCAGTGCCCTTTCTTATTCCAACTGCCCCTAGGAAGAGGCATACCTGAAATGAGATCAACTGCAAAATAAACAACTTCACCACTAAAAAAGCACACAGTGCAGAAGCACACTTTCAGGCCACAGTGCACGAAGAATGAAGATCAAGACTTCTTGTGTGGTTCACACTGCCCAACAGAAACTTAAGTTGAGCAATTCCTAAATCGCAGTGATGAAATATCACCTAGAATCCCCTGGGGGAAAAAAGTTCTTTAGAAACGATGGCTGGTATTTTAACTAGAGGGTTTGAGCAGCAAGTAACAGAGGGTATTTGTTGCACCTTCCTTTCCTCCATTTCATCATTACAATGCTTATTCACTTCTACTGCATAGGGAAGGAGACCTTGCTATCAGAGACAATACTACCCTCCAAGGTGGTTTAAAATAACTCAGCTGAGCCACTCTAATATCTTCTGAGCAGTAGGTATAAGCTACTATTAGGAGCCTTCTGCAGCACAAACACTCCCTCCCTTCCCTATACCGAGGGTAAAAGCTCAGAGAATCAATGTGCTATGAAATCCTTCAGCTCCTTTGCTAGCTCCAAAGTGCTTTTGCAGAGGCACTGCATGGTGTCCTTCAGGACAGTCTGCGCCCAAGGACAGCAGTTGCCTCTTAGGCTGCATTTATCACAGAAAAGCTTGAGATCATTCTACCAGAAGTCATACCCTACCTCCAGTCCTCCCCTCCAAGCTAATACATCTGACCTGTGCCATCAGCAGGACAGCTAAGAGCCTGGGTACAGACAGTGCATATCTGTGTAGGGGTACATTAGTAGTCAGGCAACGATCATGCTGACTTTAAACATGCTTTCTTGACCTGGCTGCTCTGTTACAATACCTGTACCAACTTGGTGGAGTTTGATGGCCAGTGTAAACAGCAAAGTGCCATGTAGATCTATGTATTCTCCACTGCTTGGTTCTGAATGTTACTTTCAATTTTGTTTTTCCCTTTAGGATGCAAAACAATCAGGACTATCTCCCCCATTTTTGCATCTGATTTGCATTCTTACAATAAGCATACAATCAAACCAGTCAAATAGAAACTAAAACAAGAAGTTTTCTTTAATTTCTTTGCATTTCGTCTATCAAACACATAAAAGGGAGAAGGAAAAATGGTAGCATCTCCTGGAAAGCAGTCACAGCCCAAATTCACATGTTCTATGCCAAATTCTACTTTCATTTACACACACATTCTACATTAATGAACTGCAAAAAGGAGTGTCAAGCAAGGGACAAAGAATAAATTTTGTTCCCAGCATAGGATATTGCCACTGCCAGTGAAAGTGAGGATTAGGTTAGTAATTTCAATCCCAAACGGTTGGTGTTTTAAGTCAAACACTGAGGAGTCTTCTGAACACAACTGTGGGGAAGTCAGGAGCAGCAAAGACTTGTGTGTGTCTGGAGAGCTGAGTAGACCTGGTGTGGACATGCAGGATTGTGCAAAATAAATGAACAAATTAGCTTATGACGTCAGCCCACAGTGAAAACTCTCAGTCATCAACAAGCCAGCACAGGCTAACCAGCATTTAGCTTTGCTACAGATGCAAGTCAACTGCAAAATTAACTATTTTCATGCAAGATTCACCTATAAAAACACACCCCCCCCCAACCCACTACAATTCAGCAACACCATAAACATAACATGAAAAAAATGTCTTCTGCTAAAACAGCTAGCTCACCACCTTTATTTCTAATAATAGAAGTAGCTTCTACTCCCCAAAATCCTCTCTCCTGCCAACCTTCTTTTCTTCCTACTACTGGCATCTCCACCTTAATTTCTTCTGCTCTTTCTCACCTTGACAACCCCACTTTGGTAGAGGGTTTGCCACAGAGGACAGATTTTCAAAACGCAGACTACTCCGCAAGGCATTACCTCCTCAGAATAAACAAAAAGCAAACTGAGATTACAGATGTCTCAGAAGTGCAACATATACCCTCCATTTCTACAGAGCTAGGAAAGCTACAGGCTTGGTCTGACTTGGTCTAGAGCCAGAAGGCCACTTCATGAACTAGCTGTGATATCTATGCTTTCTGCTCATTTTTATCTATCCACTGATTTACACAATGCCTCTACTGCAAGTATTAAAACCACTCTCAGGCATGTCTTTTGCCGAGACCAATTAATATTTAATATTAATGCATCCAGTTAATTCCCTAGGATTCCTGGAAAACTCTCTTCCAGTTTTGAACTCTCCCAGGAGGCAACTAATATTAGATTTATACCCAGACTTTTACCAGTTGGCTTTGATGAATTTCAATTAGTGAAGCTGACCACAAACCTTTCCTTGCAAATACAGAAGCATATCAAGGGACTCTGCTGGCAGAAATATAACAGTAGGCAACAAAATATGCTAGTGACACAACATTTTTAGCTTATGCATCATGTGTAGTAGGCTAAAAGATCTCATACACTTGAAATGTTTCCAGATTTTTATAAAATAAATTTTATCTACTGTACAGAGACAGCTATTAAGAATAAAAATGCACTGTGCTAACAGTTGTTTCTGAAAATAAAGTGGATGAAGCAATCTACATTACAGTTTATCTACTAATTTCCCAAAAGCATCCCAAACCTATAAGATTCTTGAAAGTAAAGTAGCGCTAGAACTTCTACAGAAATAGGAAATTTGTGTCTTGCTGATAATTCATTCCTATTAGTACTATAGTAACCACAGTGCAGAAATTAAAAACAGCAAACAAACCACAGCTTTGTAAGGCTCCAAAAGGAACTGAAAGTGTTTCCAAGAGCCCATATTTTTGTGCCTCAACTCAAATATACTAAGTACATCAGCTAGAAATTTGGTTTGTTTTTAAGCCATCTGGAGTAGTTTAAGACATACTACACAATAACACAGATTTTGTGATTCATTACTAATCTACTGAGGTTATGTTAAAGGATAAGAAGGGAAGGAACAAGTTACATCTGTATATTTTAACTAACCATAGAGGCTCATCTTTGGTTTTGCACATTCTCCACTAGCTAAAACTACCAAATGTGTTTTTTACCCTTGACTCAGAAGTGTCACTTCTGGATATCTGCAATATTTGTCACCATTTAACAGCAGCAGTACCCAAAGGAACTCTGTACTGCTACACGTGAATACAACTAGAGGAACTTAATTAATCTTCCTGTCACTTCCATGATGCTTTTCATTAGTTTAGCTGCTATCTGATCAACTGTTCCATTCTCTATTGGAAATAGCTAACCAGAATCTCCTATAAAAGTGTTTTCAAGAGGTAAACAAAGACCCACCTTTGATTTTGAGAGCCTTTACAAATCTTTGCCATGCAGACTTTATCAGTTCAATAACAGTAACTGCAGCACTGCTGGTTTTAAGCAACTGGGATTTTCTACATAATAAGGTGTAAGAAATATAAATAACAACCATATGCATTTTTGTAAGCTTAAAGCTATTCTTGCATTTTATAGTTTGAGCACAGATGACATGTGGTAATTGAAAGGTCATACTTCTCTGAATTTTCTTTCCATGAATATGGGTAGTTATTATACAAAAAAACAGAATGCCGCAAACATAAAACCAAACTGACATTTTAAGCACTATTGCTGCTTATTGTTTTACTAAGTGCCCACTCCTGTCATCTTTTGCTCCTAAGCCTGTGACAGGATTTGAGATAATTAATATAGATGAGCACAAAACTGCTGCAGAAGCTTGAATACATACATTGATACAAATTTTAAAGAGAAAGATGGTCTTAAAGGCAAACAACAAGACCGATAAGTTTGTCTGAGTCCACATCAAAGATATTTTCACACATACATAAAAAAGCCCCTATTACTTTTTCACCCGAAGAATGAAAACTGGAACTAGTGATAACATCAATTCCAACACGCATAGTCTATCCTTCGTTCTTCTTTCTCTTATTTTATTTCTGTACTGTGTTTAGTACAATTTGTCTAAATAATGTGTGCGTTTTGAGTAGATCACATGTAGAAAATCCATCATTACCTTTGGTGAGGTGAACAAATTAGCGTTTGACTTTTTTTATCCATCTTTCTCACGCTCTACAATTTTGCGACATACATTTCAAGAGTCATCACCATACTCAGACATTGTATTTTCCAAATTTAGAAATTTATAGTATATAAATCTAAACTCATAAATGTAGATGTGGGACTGAAAAATTCTGTATATCTTTTGCACTCTATATTCTTTTATTTTTTGCACTCTGATTTACAGGATGCAGTTGTAAGTCCAACCTGAATTTTGCATTTCTGATTGTACCATCATGAATTAGCTAAATTTGGTATGTAAAGGACCTGTCAATAAACCCTTCTTAATCAGGCGTGTATATGGCGTATGCCATCCGGTGCATTTGTTTAAAAGAAATCAGTGGCCATAACTATGCACATATATTATTTATAAAATCATCTTTATCAATCAAACAACAAGTCTCAAGTAACAAGCCCAGATATTACATAGTGAAATGACCTATTTTTACTGCCTGTTCTATCTGTTTCTATTTGGTTAAACTAAAATAACTAATATTTATTGCATTATTAATTAGAGACGTTTTCGTTTTGCTTATAAATTATAGCAATGTGATTATTGCATACGTGTCAGTTAAATTTCAGATCTATCCAATCATTAGCACTCCGGTATTCCCCCGTGGTTTCATGAGGGTGGTTTGGGGTTTTTTAGACAGGGATGCTGGGGGTGGAAGTTTTTGTTTGCTTGGTTTTTGTTTGGGGTTTCTTTTTTGGTTGGGCTTGGTTATTTTTTCTTTCAAGAAGGTGCAACAATAAAATGGGGCTCTCCTCAGCAAACCTGTTGATTCTAAACTGACTTTAATGCAAGTAACTCGTGCTTGACATCTTCCTGTCTTTCTTCCATGCATTTTGCACACCCATGGCATGAGGACAGTACCAAGCATTTTTCAAAAAAACAAATAAAAATATTTCTTTAACACTTACATGTCTTTCAGATCACTCATAACAATCTTACTATCTCCATCTAGTGGCTTATAGTATTAGGAATTTTGTTCTTATTAGACTAAAACTTTTATTTATTGTCTTTTGCCTTGCCAACCATAGATCTTTCATTTACTATTTTTGGCTTTCCCTATAAATTTTCCATACTTCTTGCTTTTAATTTGTATAGATAGTATCCACTTCCCCTGTTATGATTTTATTCCAAGCTGCTTTTTGATTTCCAGTTGCTGTCCTTATTTTGTGGCAGAACCAGAACAGACCTAGCCAAAGCGTTCAATTTTCTGAACATTAAATGACCTTTTTTTGGTGATCTGGTGGCCCTCAGTTGTTTGAGGAAGTGTCAGTTTTCCTTCCAAGCCTTTCTATATTTTTCTTCTCAATCAGTTCTGTGCCTTGCTTCACCTTCCTTGAAGAAATAAAACAACTTGAAATACAAAACATGTAAAAGATTTTATCTGCATCCTGTTTGCTCCTATAGAATATAATCAAATCAGTGTTCACACCTTGAGTCCCTAAATGGAAAAATTTCAAGATATAAACATGAAATAATACTCCATTATTTTCTTGATGCTGTATAGAGCTGTTTAAGAAACTAACAAACAAGCAAAAAACAATGCAGCATGATTTTACATTTCCCCATGATTCTGAAGGCACCGAGCTATGATTTCAATATATAACTGCAAGAGGCAAATGCCAGCAGATGCAGTCCCAGGGACCTACAAGGGTGCCTGAGCAGAACGAGTTGAAGTGCAGGTGCAGTGAATTTGAAAGGCCAGATCTGAGAGTGATACTGGAATAAGAGCCTGGTGTCCTCAGGGTAACGAGGAAAACTGTAAAGCTGACCGAAAACCTGGGAATTTGTCTATACAGGGAGAAATAGAAAGTTTTTATCAGTGGTCCAAAAAGAAGTGTTTGAAGAAGCTTTGCTCTGATTCAAAACTTGGATTGTGGAAGTTCATCAGGAAGCATTCGTGCCAGCCATGGGAGCTGGGGTAGCTGGAGTAGTACCAGCAGTTCAGACAGAAATAAGTGAGTGAGTGCGGAACACCTTGGGTTTTATACTGGATCTATAGAGAGGCACAAAACTGCAGCAGAGACCTAAGCCAGGAAGGGACATAAACACTCGCAGCTGCGGAGCATTACAGCTTCTCACCTCCTTTGAAGAGCTGAGCTGCTCTGCAGCAGCACCCAAAGCGTCTGCAAGATGTCTGGAACCAAGAACAGGCAGGAGCTTGACACATCCAGGTATAACTACCAAAAAAGGAAGCATCTTGACTAAACTAGCCAGTGCTACAGGTGTCTCATGGAGTAACTCATCCCATGGTAAACTTATCTGAGAGGAGGAAGATCAGTTCCTCTCTGCAGGTATTTCTTTCCACTGATTCACAGAGGGGTATCAACATTTAACTTCGGTTAGACAATGCACTTTTAGCCAGTTAAAAGGTAGGCAGGAGAAATATTATCTCCAGTGACTATAAAACAGCTTAACTAATCTCACATAACATCAGTATGCTGCATTTGAATTCCCCTTTAACATCTAAGTTTAATATCCAAGATGTTGCTATCAAAGGAAATATTAGTGAAAGTTGAGCAAGTTGCAGTCTATCAGAAACTGCCTTGCAAAAAGGGAAGGAGGACAAAAAAGCAGCAGACAAAGCACTAATTTGAGGGTATAAAAAGATGCAAGTTACAGTAGCGTTCAACTTTTCATGAGATAGTTTTGAAAAATGTGTACTGTTTTTATTCACACCAATGCTGAATTTGATTCACATGTCGATGTGTAAGCATTTTGCTCATGCAAAGAAACACAGGCAAAGAAAAAAATTGTCAGTATCAGTGATATGCATTTTTTTCCATAGTAGATCTCACTACAGGTGAGTGGGGGTTTGACTCAGAGATTGACACCGATGTTTTTAGGTGTATATGTGGGTGCCTACCTGTGAGCTCAATGTCTAAATTCCCATCAGAGTCAACAGAGATCAGATTGATGCAGTGAACAAAGAAGAGTTATGCACCACATCTGGACACAGACACCAACTTTGGTTGGCCAAGTCTCTCTCCAACCTTCATTAATTATATTGACTAGAATTTCACTAATCAGAAGGAGAGCTTAAACACTCAATTCACTCACAGATACCTATACACATGTACCTAACATACGTACTCTGAGAAACACAATCTGAACTGCAGGCAAGGCTTCCAAACCTCTCAAAAGGTCTGGGACCTCTGCAGATCACTCGTACCCATTGAAATTCAGCTCCATCTGGGATCATCACAGCAACTATCAACTGTGCTCAGCAGCACTAAGCAGCAGTTTAGAACAGAACATGAACAACACCTGCAAGTGAAACCAGCATGAAATTTATACAAGAAGAATTGAATTATCTCCCAAGGAATTAACTATAACATGAGAAAAAAACCCAGGCACTTATGTGACAGCACAGTGCATTAATACTCCATCTTATGAAAAAAAAACCCCTCAAACCCCAAACCAAACAAAACCAACAATTGCAAAACACAAGCAAACAAACAAAACCCAACACAGATCAGAAATGTCTGTCTCAAAAATGTACAGCACTACTCTTGCATGACCAAGCTGGCATCCTATAATAACCATGTTCCATTACAATCCCTGTGGATTAATTTATGCTATTTATGCTTATCTATAAGAAAGAAAATGGGAGCATGCCACAAATGGCTGTTAGATGACATAGCCATTTAGTGTTAATACTGAAAAGAAAAAAATGTTGAAGATCACGCAGAAATAATTCATTTTTTTAGATTTCAAAGGCTCCAGTACTTTTCTCCTAGAAGGGAAGGAAGGGGGGAAGGTACTGCTGTTTAGGACTCTGCCAATAGTGTTCAAATACATTCCTACTTGGTTTGCAATAATTAACTGTAAAAGGAGAGTTTTCATCTCTGTTCTCACCTTTTGATCTTACTAACAGAGCCTCCTGCCATTCTAATTCAGAATGGCATGTACAGAAAAAAACTCCTGTCTGTATCTGTTCCTGTCTTTCTTGTTACATCTTTTTCCTGTACAGTTTCTTTTTGATCTGGCATACCTCTGAATTTAATTATGAGTTTTGAAAACACCTTGCCATAATAGCAGCCTATAAGTAATTCTGTTGCCCACAGCTGAACGAAGACTGTATCCCAGAGACAAGCTCTCTCTTCGATACGCACTTTTCAGAGCCCATCTCAATACAACTGTATTTATGCCAAAGTAATTAAGAAATGGATCATTTTGTGACATGACAGCCTTAACAGAGTACTGCTGCTGGTTTTAGATAATTCAGTGATTTGATTTTTAGTCAGTTGGCCACTCAGCTCTAAAGATAAGTCTAGTTACTGTAGGTGCCTAAATATGGATGTAGAGACAGAAAATACCAGACCTTACCTCAATGAACTTTCTCTTGTCTGCAGTATATAGATGAACAGTATATCACAGATGAAGGTGTAGATTATAGCTTAACTTCATAACCCTACAATGTACTGACAACTGAAAGAATTTCGGCTAGGTTTGAAAGCCCCAGCTGTATCTCTCCAGACTCTGTAGATAAGAGACAACTGCTCCAAGCATACTGACAGTCTGTGAACTCATCTTGGACAAGAGGGACTATGTTATGCCAACACAATCTCGTCTTGCCGGTGTTAGAGGAGGAAAAGCTGTCTGTAGAGATGTCTGTATCTCTGCCTAGCGCTGGGGAATGATCTGCAGATAGCAGAAAGAAGATGAGTTTTTCATGAAGATGCATGATAGTATGCTGGACTGCTACACTCACTTCACTTGCAGATCCTTTACTTTCTCTGTATGGAAAGAACTCGCTGTCATTTCATCAACGTTTACATTCTGACTGCTCAGACAGACTTGACTGCATGGTAAAAGTGACTTCTAGCTCATCTATGGCCTGCAGTGATTTGGCAGTTTAGTTTTGTGCAACAGAAACTGCATCACTTACAAAAAAAGCTTTCATAGAAAACAGTGTAAGAAATAAAAGTCCTCGGTAATACCATTTCATGCAATAAGCCTGCAGTGCCTGTTCTATCCCACTAAATATAATCTATCATGTTCTATAAGGTGTTGATACTTTTTGTACTGATGCATTTTCATTACTTATCTACCACTTCCTTCCTTGATCACCATCCACCAGAGCATTTAATCAAGTAATTATTTTTACCAAGAGTAATTGTCTATACATTAAAATCCACTGGGCCATGTTTCATCTTTATTTACATCTTAAAACCAATGCCTAAGAACAAATTCAGGAAGCACTGTGCACTAGCAGTGTAATGTCACATAAAGAATGCACACATGCTCATATACACACCTGTTTATATTCAGCCATATGCACACACCTATGCATGCAGTGTAACATGACAATGCTAGATGCTTTCTCAGATGCATAATTAGCTTGCTGCACAAGTAAATAGTCACATTAGGATTCCTCCTTCCCCTTTTCTCCTTCTCATCCTTGCTTTACATGGTGATCTTTTTTTCATCATTGGAAATCAGGGCAATCAAATTTTAGAATTAGAAGTGATAAATTTGCATTCCATTGTATTATCTTTTACTTTCTATGCAGTATCCCAGAGACATTTGATTAGAATGAGGAAAAGGCTAAATATAATTGTCAAAATTTAACAGGTTACAACATGATTAGTGTTAGGTATTGTCCTTAGTAAAGTCCTAGTGGGTTCCTACTCATTACTGCTGGACATCAAAATTTGTCATGACTGATTACACCTCTGTCTTCTGGGCATCATAACTATTCTAGTCAGGTTAGAAACCTCTTTCCCCCTCCCCCCATCCTTGCTGAACATCAAAACCAATGCATAAGAATAAGAGCTAACCATGGTTTTAGTCAAGGTCATTGGAGAGGGTCTTTCATTGGGTGTAAATCCAGTGGAGCTCATGAAGAATGAGCAGATTAGTCCCAGCTGGGGTTAACCAGAAATCCTCAGGCTACCCAAGGCTCATTCCCCTTACTCAAGGATTAATATCCACAGTTCCAAAGCACATGCTTTACCTCCTATCACCTGTCCTCATCTACTTATTATAGAAATTTAGATTACTGTCTCCTAGAAACCTGGTGAGTGCTTTAATAAGCTTCTGATATTATCAATTCCTGTCTTATGCTATGAATGTTTAGCTCTACAAATAAAGACTTCCCTAAGACAAATGATAAAACACTGTCTTTAGAATAGCTCTCTTGTGTTAATGGGTCATGAATGATAGGTAAGACCAAAGGAAATACCTTGGTCTGAATCAAAACAAACAGTTAAATCTCTCCCCAACATCCAGGTAAACTACTTATCAGTCTAGTGTTCTGTCCCCCACTCCCACCCCCGAGGTAAAAATGCTAGCACACTGTTACAATACAATTCTCTACTGAAGAACTTAACCATAAAATTGGTCAATAGATTCCTGCTAATAGGTTTTGTGTATTTCGATAAATAACAAAGTGTGGTGCATGTGTTATTCTTAGAAACCAGTGGAGGGAGGCACAATACATTGTTAGGTTGTTTGTTTTGGTGTTTAAGTATTATTTATTTACTGACTTTTCTTTGAAGTTAGATACTTTTTAATTAAAAAAATAGATTTATATAAGTTTAAGGCAACAATTATCACAGAAGAGCATAGTTTAGAGGATTTCAAGTTGTATTTTATGATGAGTACTTTCAGGGTTTCTTTAGTATTTTATGATTTTTTTTTTCTGTCTAGCAACATAAAAATAGCAAGCTTCAAGAAACAGATTATTCTTTATATATGACTACTTAATCTGATTTTTCCAG